>JAHBCN010003953.1:0-68650 GCA_019359885.1 Listronotus oregonensis
CCATTGCCAGATGGTTCAAGACGACTATATTTCTGATGTTGTAGAGCAATTTAAAATATTGAAGATTACTTTGAAGAAACTAATCTGACATTACATCAACTGAAAAAATTTTAAAAAACGATATAGTGTATAACCCGTATCTTGCTGGCATTTTTATGACCAACGAAAACACAAAGTTTGACATATACTGAAAAAATATTGCATTACAACGAAAGAACTGTATCCAGATAGTGGTTTATTACCACTAATCATCAAGTTTCTCCAAATCAGATCCTTTTAACGATATTATGTTTCAAGATGATATCCTGAAAAGAGTAAAACCTATTGACTGGTGGAAATCACAACGAAACGCAGATTTTTTGAAAAGAACTTCCCATAATTACACAATCGTTTGTGCAGCTGCTTCGTCTGCATCAGTAGAGAGGATATTCTCAACATTTGGTTTAGTGCACTCTAAACTACGCAATCGATTAGGTACTGAAAAAGCTGCCAAACTAGTGTTTTTTACAAATATTACAATTAAATTTGTTTTTTTTTTAATATTTTCTGCAATAATACTTCTATCTATGTGTTCTTCTGTTCTTGTAATAAATTAATTTATTTATACTAACGTAATTTATTTTTGATTTCAATCATGATTTAAATTTAAAATCAAGTGATTTAAATGATGGTTTAAATCGTGACTAAAATCAATTGCTTTAAATCCTTGCAACCCAATACATAATGAAGTTCCATTATTTAGAAAAACCTCGGTATACTGGGTGACTTATAATAAAGTGCCTTTATAGAATTTGGTATGGTATATGACTGACATTTGCGTACAAAACACAATTAAACCTTACCATAACCCTTTTTATTTTGTTTTTTAATTATTATTTTTACATGATATGTCAAAAATTGACTTGTTTGCAAGATGGCGGCAATATTTCTCATGTTTTTTATTTTTCATTTTTTGGTAAATTTTCAATTTTTAATCGTATTTTTTTATTATTTTAAAATTAAAATCTAACTTTGGTCGGAATTAAGAACTTAACAGTGCTGCATAAAGTATAGGTAAACGACAAAAGCATTTTAAATAAATAGAAACAAACGATTTTATAACTAAAATGTAAATTCAGTTAATTTAAAATAAAAAATGAAATGACTAGTATACACATGTGAAAAATAAAAACGATTATTAACTTCACATTCAGTAGTGGATATTTTGAATAAAAATGTAAGTTAAACTTTCATAAATAACTTTTTTCTCGAATTTTTAAAGGCACTCAATGTTTTGTTGGGAGTAGTTGGTCTTTTTATTGAAGGTTACCCGTAAAAAATCCTGATATATGCATAAAATAATGGTAAAAATATAAATAATCCATATGAAACACTATACAAAAAAATCAGGAAATTACTACGCCACGCACCCAACGCATAGCGTGCATAATTTGAATTTGACATCCATTACGATCAATATTTATCGTCCCGTAATACATTCACGGTTGGCAAAATGACGGCGTGACGTCACGCTTGGGCGGGTTACAACCTTCCAAACAAACGATAATAACATAAAGCCCATACTTTTTAATTTTGGTTTGGCGGGTTTTGCTTTAAAATAAGGGTGCAAACGTTTTGTTTTGGTTAAGTGTCATTAAACAAGTAGTTTTGTATAAAATTTTATTAAGTTTTTTGTTTTTTTTGCTTATAACCTGCTTGCTTTTAAAACTCTTAAGATGTGCACGAATCATCCGAATAATTACCTCACATTTTATTTCAATCAGAACATAAAAAAAACTAAATTAAAAATCGCTTATGGACATTTCCGTGTTATCATGGCTTTGTTTGGAAAGGTTGGTAAGCCCCGCCCCCTCGCCTGACTTCAGAGTTAGGTAGTCTTTTATTTGTAGTCGCAATGAACAAAATTCTACCGCGATTGGTCAGCCTCAACTGTCTCAAATCAAAACACTTGTTTCTGCATCAACCTTTACGTGTGTAGGACAAAACAGGAAAATCTCTTCGGGCACTGCAACGGCTGGTTGACGTCAGAAGAAGGATTCCAATTTAGACCTCCAAGCAGCGACGTCGATAAGATCACATGATCTAGAAAATGATCTTACAATAAATATCACGTGATACTAGGTGTACACTGGACGGGTAATGTGTAGTGTAAAACAGCAGCGAAGCGAGCAACCCAGAGGGCAAACGTCGAAATATTTGAAGATAACGAGCTAATATATTTAGAGAAAATTCACAGGGCCGAAACCGGTCATCGGTATATCTTATGGAATGGCCAGCAGTTCATATCAGCTTGGACACAAAGAGAAAATTTTCGGTACTGCATGGACTTCCGGGTCTCAGACACTCGAAGGCCTTTATAAGCCAACCGAACCAACAATTCGTCAACTACTGGAGCAATCAGTGTACACCTTAAAACTCTAGTGGGACTGTACACGACACTCAAATTGAAACCCCATGCCCAACATCGGCCTACCGGAAGATGCCGAGTGCCGCATTTCATGGAGGGGGTGAATCGTCAGAACACATACCGTGTTCGTGCCCAGCAATGGCACGACTAACGCAATCCTCGGCAATGACACCTTGTTGCCGGGGGGGAAGAATCTCTCCCAACAGGATCATCAGATTTATTAGAAGTCTGGGCCCGGTGGGAGAAAAATAAAGGGGTGAGCCACAAAGACTGATCGGTCGCGGTGGAAGGTTCTTTCCACTACTTTAAACCTACCTACCAGAGAAAATATACCAGATAAATGACCAATTTTGTAAAAATTCATATGAACACCACTGTTTTGAAGCAAAAATATTTATTATGAGGCTTTAGGCACCAGTGCTGCAACTCTGCAACCCTAATTAAAACCGCCGTTGAAATATCTATTTATAATAGGAAGTACACCTTCTAATTAATTGTTTAATGCAGAAGTATGATATTTTTTCACAATATTCTAGAAGTAAATTATTTTAATTCTAATTAAAAAAAAAAAACAAACATATCACTTATTTGGATTAGATCCATTTTAAAATCCTTAGCAATAATGACATACATAGGCTACGAAGAATGTAGAATACAACAGCTTAATTTAGATACTTTGTATTATTAAGTATTACATACCTGACATTTTATTATTTTCAAATGGTTTATCCAGATATCCAGGAAATTAATTTATATATTATTGAATTATTGAATATTTTCTAAACAATCTTTTGATTTTTAGGCAGCACTGTGAGACAAATAATATCAAACCTTACCAGGCATTTGGAAAGAGAAACAGGTATTTCCAAAAGTCCGGGAGAAGGTTAGGGCAACGAGGAAATTCGAAGTATTGCTACCTGATTAAGACGGAGAGTTAGTCTGAAACCGCCATTGCTGCCTGATCTAGCTGATAAGCCTTTGGTAAGTTGGATTGGGTATTGTAATTAAATACGCTCAAAGCTAAAGCATTGCAGTAGGGAAAATATGAGGGTTCATGGGTTTCCCGTTCCTCCTGCGGAGTTTCATATCTCAAAATCTTTTACTTCATAAAGTTCTGCCATGTGAAAATTATGATAGCTGTCATTTGTCAAATGTCACCTGTTATATGTCAAAACTACGTTTTTAGGAGTTCGGTGTTGCTCGTAGGATACTTGGACTAAAACTAAAATCGATGTGCGCATGCACGTTTTATCCGGTTTTGTTGGATTTATCTTTTCGACCTGAAAACCCAACATTATCCATTTTGCTTTGCCTTTTTACACCTGCACTGAAGTCTATAGTTTAAGAAAGTTGTGGTTAGTTGTGGTTCCAACTGGTATTAAAGGATGTTCTGGAGCCCCCCAGGTTCTAAAATTGACATTCAATTGTTTCCACTTGACAAGTTTTAAAAGTTCACCCGTTTAGCTCGCTAGTATCCGATGCTAGCTTCCAAACAATCTTATCAATATTAATTCTACATTTTCCCTGAACAGTATTAATAAAAATCGCATTTATGTCAAAGGCTTATTAATACCAGTTCATGCTTAACATCTTTTGAAAATCTTCAGCAAACCGTAGTTTTCTTACGGAACACAAACATTAAAACCGTTTCAATCATATCGCAGGTATAATCATCATCTAATCATCCAATACCTTTTCCACCAATTTTAAGCCAAATTTTCAAAGAGGTGACCAAAAAATTGTTTATAGTTTTGCCGTTTGAAACCTGCATCAACTTCTTTAAAAGTCTTGCCGATAAATTTGGCTCACAAGGTGGGTGATATATCGGTTTGTTTACCGGTATGCAATTTTATCAAAATTTTAAAGGAATTAGTACGGCAAATGACCATGTTTTTCAATTTTTGTAATAGTTATTAAAGTTAAGGTGTATCAGTTTAAAATACTCATTCTGTACAAATGCCCAGAGATTCAAGGAAGTTTTCATTTTCTGCTTTTAAGTTTTATTAGTTTTTAATAATTGTTTTAAATTATAGCCCAGGCAAAACACATTAGGTGGAATTACCCTCGGGCGATAAAATTCTGCAATTAATTTATCATATCAAAAATTTTCCAAGAGATGTGACCTGGGGTTTCCAAAATAGCAAATGTTTATGATTTTTAAATTTTTAAATTAAAACGTCTTTAATTCTAAAAAAATGAAAAAGTTTTAAAAAAATTGTGGATTGCGATCTTATCAACTTATGTGTAATTTTTTTCAATATCTTAAATTTTAACAAAACTACAGCGGATTTTCAAAAAGTAATTTTTAAGTACTGCGCATCAGAAATGTCTTAAAGTGCTCTTAGATTTTCCATCATCGACTCTTAATTAATAATATCAGATAGACATTTGTTACAGAAAAAAATGAAACCTTTATTATTTTTAAAAGAAGGCCTAAATTTTTAAATAACAACAGTTTTATAAAGATTTTTTTTTCAACTAAAATTCACTTTAAAATATTGCTTTTATTTTGACGTAGTATGTAAAAATTTTTGCTCCTAATTATTGTAATAATTATTAAAATTGATATTTTTTTGCAGAGTTATTCTTCAATACCTACTTTTTAATATTATTTAAATCAAACTGTTTTTACTATAGGAAAAAAAAATCACACTTTCTAATTCGGCTTTTTTTGCACTTGATTAAACGTGAAATTTTAAACTTAAAAAACTATTATCAAATTCAAATAGTGCACTAGTTTTACTGCACATGAAAAAAATGTTAGTTATTTAAATAAAAAAGTAAATCATTTTTATATCCTTTTAATCCGTAGGCGCAGTTCTTGACGAACATTTAATAGATAACCAAAATAAAGTACAAACTTAAAAAACATTCAAGAAAAATCATATTTTATTAAATTTTACATTATTTTATGAAATAATTTGTAATTTTGTTTGTTAATCCTTTCTGGTTCATTATAAAAGCCGTTTTTTAATCTTTCAAGTACAAACGTCATTTAGTGGAATATTATTTTTTTTGGCCCCCTTTGATGCACATTAAACTTTAACTGCCTCATCATTCTTAACAGTCTGCTTTGTATATTAGTTCTGATCTTCATTGTCACCCCATGTTGTTTCTTTTGCAGTATTATCTATGTTTTCCCGGGGAAAAATCTTATCATTCTCAAGTCAATTAAATATTTTCGCTTTTGTAAGATTCTGCCAGTGAGAACATGACATATCTGAACATCTGTTAAACATTTACGAATTAACAAAAAATTACAAGTAAGCGAAAAATTCAAGCTTAATATGTACGTTTTTTACTCTTACTTTCTTCATCCAAAGAAAGCAGATTACGTCGCAATTTACTAAGAGGAATCAGATCTTCAGCGTCATCTTCAGTGTCTGGGTTGGTATTTGCAACGTGAGCCATAATGTTATGACACTCACTTTCTAAGACTTCCTGGAGATTTTTTCCCAAGCATTGCATAGTAGACATCAGCGTCCTTCAAAGCATGGATTTTAATAACTCAAAATTCGTTATTAGACAAAATATGGGTTAAAAGACTTTTCCGATAAAATAATTTTGTCAGTCTGATCGCATTTTGGTTCATTGGCTGCAAAAGTGCTGTACAATTTGCTGGAAAAATAAGGTGGTAAATTGTTCATCCTCGCTTGTCAGCTCTCCCATAGTTCCATAGCCCTTTCAGGCAAATAAAGGTTTCCTAAATGACTTTTGACTTGATAAATAAAAGAGTAATGAAACCAATCTAGGAAAATTGCTGTAGTCATCCATGCATTAGAAGATGATTTATATTCAACAGGTATGTTACATTTTTAAAAGCCCTGGATTTTTGCCTTTCCTATAACTAACAGCTTTAATTTATCGGAACCATCAGCATTACAACATGCTAGACAGGTAACGCGTTCTTTGCTTATTTTACGATCTGGTGCAGTCTTCTGAAAACGAATCGGCGTTTTCTCAGGCAGCATTTTCAATACAGAGCAGATTCATCTGCTTTGTATATCTAAGTAGGTTTGAGGTTTAATTCTTTAATCTTCTTTTGCGAATGCAATTAGGAAAGGATTGACGCGACGCCACTTTAATCATTGGATAGTTTTTCGCCACACACTTTTAAAGCACGCAGACCATGTCTTTTCTGAAATTAGAAATCCAGCCTCTGCTAGCCCTAAAGTTATCATTTCTAATTTCAGTAAAAAACTGTTTGCTTTGGCAGAAAAAAATTCGTAGGAAATCGGGACATGCCTTTTTTCTGGCGCCAGGATCGGAATCACATTTCGCAATAAATGTAAAATAGGTCCATAGTAAACGTACAAATTAATCTTTAAATTAACTCATACGTACCTTTTTAGATTGTCTTTGTTTTTTTTTTATATCGGAAATCAATGTTTTTACTCCGTACTCATTTGCCAACACTTTTTCACTTTCACACGAACTAGTCTTTCTAATATATCGGACTTTTGCTTTATTGTAAGTAAATATGTTTTTTTAGGAGGCCTTTTAATACGTACTACATATGTAAAAACTGACTCCATATATGTTGCAGGTGAACCAAACACAGAAGAAATAAGGGAAACCCCTCACTATTAATTTGTTTTTTAAAATACCTAGTTTGAATAAAGTAGACGTTTAAAAACGTAGGTCCGGATTACCAAGCACTATCAAATGCGGATTATAAAATACACAATGCAATTTAAATCCGGTCCAAATTTATTGAAGAATCCGGTTTAAGGGAGATCCGGATTATTAAGGTTGACTGTATTTTAATAAATAATTTTTAAACATATGATTTTTATTTTTATTTTAACTAGCATTATTGACAAAATATATATTAGTACTCGTTTAGCTCCATGTGTAAAGGAGTTGCTCTCTACCTAAAGGTTGTGACTTTGAATCCCGCTAATGGCTCTTATTTGGTGGAATCTTTTAATGGCTCTTTTATTTGTTAGCATCTATTCTGAACATAGCTACGAGGCTACTTTTTGTAACTAATTCTTAACATTTGCATTTGAACCTTTTCCCCTTTAAAATACATAGGTTACTTCTTATGAATGTTGACTAACTTATAAAGTAATTCGATATGCACACTGAGAACCTTTTTGGCGCTTTATAATTATTCTTTGACCTAGGAATGGGCGAAACGTCAGCAACTATCCCATTGATCTTCCTACCGAGTTTCGTTTCTTCAGCTCCAATACTAAGGCCACAATGGTCCATTTATCCTCTGGTTAACGTTCTCATCGCTAATTGATGTATATCGGCTTGACTTTAAACAGCTGTAGGCCCTTATGGCCCATACGGTATTTTTTTTCATTTCTCAGTCACTTTGGGTTCCCGAAATATGAGAGTGGACATGTACATGAACCCGATGATGATAGTTCTCAATCCTAACGTTGAATATTCTTGATCCCTCTATATCCCAACTTTCAAGGTAATTGATATACACTAAGAACTCTTCAGCTCCAATACTATAGCCACAATGGTCGATTTACCCTCGAGTTACCGTTTTCATCACTAATAGATGTATCTCGGCTTGACTTTGAACAGCTTTATGGCTTAACATGGCGGTATGGGGTTTTCACCATTCGATAGACACGATGTTACTTTAAATTAAAAAATAAACCACGCCCAACCCCATCATCAGGGTTTAATTTCGATTTAGTCGTTAACTTCGAACGGCTCGAGCCGGATAAAACGCGCATGCGCAAATTAATTTAGGTCTTAGCCCAAGTATCCTGCGAGCAACACCTTATTCTTCGAACACGTGGTTTTTGACATTTGACAAGTAGGAGCTGTTATTTTTACGCAGAATCTTGAAACAGGTCTAGTCTACGGTTCCTAATTCTTTAATTTTGCGTGACGAAAAAGATCTTGAGATATTAAACTCTCCCGGGGGACGGAGGCCTGTGAACATATTCTCCCTACCCATTGCCTAATATTTTTAATAACTTTAATTATTGTCCGGTTTGTGGAATCTTTTCATGTTTATAAACAAAGTTGTTACCGAATTTATTACTTCTAGCATAGTTATGGGGCACTATTCTGGTCATTCGCATCTTTCAGGATCCGTCGAATTTACATTTAATTTATTAACAGATTTGACGGATCTTGAAAGAAGCGAATGCCAAGAATAGCGTCCCTGCTCGTTGCATTAATGGTATTTTGGATGGCTATTATGTTTTGAAGTAAACAGTTGAGTTTAATTTAATAACTTGTGCCAATCTATAAATTAGTCAAATTATAAATTTAAACAAATTTATTACATAGCCTCTTTTATAAATTTATCTGTTTACCAGAAAATAAGAAATGTTATAGTGTGTGGGAGTCGCACAGTACAAGAGCACAATGTTTCAGTGTCATATACAGTATGTCCACGGAAAAGGTGTTGAAGAGAAAAACTTTTTATTTTTGATTTTATCGAAAAAAGCTACTCTTGATAAAAATGTTTGCTACTTTAAGAGTAAGATTGAGATAGAACATTTAACATATTTTAACGGGTGTTCAGAAAATTGAAAAAACTTAAAATGATATAAGATAAAGTGCATTTATTATAAGATATGGAAATAAGTTACTAGAAAAGTTGTTCAAAATTAAAAGGTAGTCTCTTATAAATTTTGAAAAACGCCTCACTTTTATTTATTTGTGATTAAATTTATTTTAATATCAATTTATTATCAAATTTTTTGCTGTTAAGTAAGCATTTAAAGCTGACGATACTGCGGCTAATGAATTATAAAAGCCAAGTGTCAATAAAGCTTGTTACTATCAACGCCTACTAGTACAAAAATTTTAAATTAGTTAATTGATAATGATATTTTAATTACAAATAAATAAAAGAGGGCCGATTTTTTAAAAATTGATATTAGAGACTACCTTTTACGTTTGAACAACTCTTTCTAGTAACTTATTTCCATATCTTTGCAAATAAATGCACTTTACTCTTGTACCATTTTAAGTTTTTTCAATTTTCTAAACACCGCGTATAAAATATGTTAAATGTTTTTATCCCAATCTTAAGCGGGCAACAGACTTCGTGATTTTTTATCGGTTGTCGGTCATCGTGCCGACCGTTCGAGCCACCCGATGAGCTCACAGACTTCGTGCTAAATAGCAATTCGTTTATATTACTCAAGATGAATAGGACACAATTATTGGCAGTGGCAGCGGTAGTTGCGTTTCGAAATAAAATTAAACATAAAAGAAAACGATCGGTTTGGAGCAAAGAGTGGCTTTTAAAAAGAAGCTGTTTTTCACACATCAATTTATTAAATGAACTTAAGTTTGAATCAGGAGATTGGTTCAATTATTTAAGAATGGACGAGGCGACATACTTGGAGTTGTTAAGTTTAGTAACTCCTTAATAGAAAAGCAGAATACTCATCTAAGGGAAGCAATTTCTCCTCATGAAAGACTTACTGTCACATTGCGATACCTTGCCACGGGGAGAAGTTACGAAGACCTTAAGTATTCAGCAGTAGTTTCTGCTCAATCATTAGGCCAAATTATTCCTGAAACTTGTGCTGCAATATATTCCGTTTTGAAAAAAGATTATTTCAAGGTATGTAAAATTGACCCTATTTTTCATATTAAATTTGTTCTACTACAGATAATTGTTGGCATAAGTAGCCAATAATAAATAGCTAAAACTAATAGCAGTTTATTGTTCTAGTTTCCTCGAACTGAGTATGAGTGGAAAGTTATAGGGAAACAATTTGAAAGAAAGATGGAACTTTCCCAACTGCCTTGGTAGTGTAGCGGAAACATATACAAATAATTCCACCAGCAAATAGTGGTTCTTACTATTGGAATTACAAGGGAACACACAGTCTTGTTTTGATGGCCATTGCAAATGCCAACTATGAATTTATTATGGTCGATTTTGGAGCAAACGGACGATTATCTGATGGAGGTGTTATAGAGTTTACCACATTTTATAGAAAGCTGTTGAACAAGGAATTAAATATTCCACAACCCTCAAAGCCCTTTAACAGTGATAAATTACTTCCTTTTGTTTTTATTGGCGACGAAGCATTTTCCCTTAGAGATGACTTTTTGAAACCTTATAGTCAAAAGGAACTTAATAAGAAGAAAATTTTCAACTACAGACTATCCGCGCACGTCGTGTAGTAGAAAATAGCTTTGGATTCTTGTTGCAAGATTTCGAATATTTATGAGCCCATAAATTTGAAATTGGAAAATATTGAAAAAGTAGTTATGGCAACTTGTGTTCTTCATAATTTTCTACGAAAGAAAAGAGGTGAAAATTACATCGCTGTAAGTGAGCTCCATTCAGAACCCTCAAATGTTGGTCAGTCTGCTACTTCAAAAGGGAATGATACTTTACTACCTTTACAAAAGGGTCACAATAGGCATTATTCAGAATCCTCTAAGGTTGTTCGAGATTTGTTCAAAACGTATTTTTGTAATGAAGGCGCCGTACCATGGCAAGAAAATCGTATTTAATTGAACATTGACATTATTTATAGTCATTTACTTGCAAAAATAAATATATTAGTTTTGAAAATAATGTTTTATTAAGTTACTAGTAAGTAACTAGTAGGGAAAAAAATATAACTAAATACAAAAGTAAAATAAAGAAACTTCTGTCAACAAAAAACTAAGTATAAACATGAAAATATTAGAGTTACTTAAATTATTTAACTAAGTCTTAGGGAAGCTGTGTGTATTCTTTAGAAAGATCCAAACTAAAATTGGTGTAGAAGTCAGTTAAATGTTTATCCGCCATATGTTTATCTGATTGCTGGGGAAAAGTTTCTTGTGGCTGTAGCTGTGGCTGAACATGTACTGTAAGCGGCATATTCCTTTGAAATTGATACATACAGTTACAAGGTTGTTGATCTTGTTGATTATTTTGTATCACCATTTTAGAGTGTCTTGTTATATTACCCATTTGCGCTTCAAAAATTATATCACTTATTAATTTTTCCGTGACAATTGACATCTCGTTAGGTAGTTCCCGTAATTTATTTCCAATATTTTTACCGATTACGTCAAATTTATCTTCTTTGATATTATCTAGCTGCCTAGACACTTTCTCTAAAACTTCGTCGGCCTTATCAATCTTTAGTTTTTTCCTCGTCTTAAGGGGTTACTTAGCAGTGCTACTCGCTGTAGATCCTTCTGAGCGAGGAGACAATAATTCTTCGGATGTGTCATACTGTGACGTGGTAGCCTTAAAATAAAACAATATTTTATAAGAATATACCGTATATAGAAGGAATACAATTTACTGGATCTACTTTGAACATCAAAGACATATTAAGCTAAACAGTCATTTATATCCGATATCATTTGATAAAATATATACTTAATGTAAATAAATAAAATGGTAATTGTCTCGAAAATGCTTTCCGATTTGACCAAATTTGGTATACAGGGTTTTTTTGGGGCGCTGATTACAAATCTGAAAAAATATTTTTTGGCAACTTTTTGTTTTCGAGATATTCATCATTAAAGTTGAAAATCAAACTAACCTTATGTACACTATTCCTTCTTCTTCTCACACAGAATTCTTGATTTTTACACTAAATTGGCACACAATATTTTACAAACACCTTTTAAAAACTTGTTTTTATATTTATTTTACACCTTTTTTCCATTTAATTTCAAACCTCCACTTTTACACGCCGCAACGTGGCCGCAACCATGTATACACTAGGAATTTTATAAACAAATATGGCTGCTTCCTTTGAGCTTGAAAGTTCGCAATTTAACGAAAAAAGGTGTAAAATAAATAAAAATTCAAGGTTTTAAAGGTGTTTATAAAATATTGTGTGCCACTTTAGTGTAAAAATCAAAAATTGTGTACAAAAAGAAGGGGGAATATAGTGAAAATAAGGTTAGTTTGATTTTCAACTTTGATGATGAATATCTCGAAAACGAAACGTTGCCAATTTTTTTCAGATTCGTAATCAGTGCCCAAAAAAACCCCGTATACCAAATTTGGTCAAAATCGGAGAGGAGGCAACTTTCGAGACAATTACCAATAAAATCAACAAAGACATCAACTTTAAATTGGTACAATACTTACCCTATTCTCCGAAAAAGGGTCCGTCTCTAAATTAGAAATACTTTCACGGGGTGGTTCTTGATCTAGTAAAAATAAGAGAATATCAAAATACCACAAATGTGGTTTATAAATATCTTCTTCTCCTGCACCTGACCGTTGAGATTCCTTAATTTTTTTTAATTCTTTCCGAAAGGAACCCCTTATGGAATCAATTTTGGTTTTCACCGTTTGGATACTGGCATTGATATCAACTTCCTGGTATTTCTTTAATAATTCCTCATAGGCCTTGTTTTTTTTAGTTCTGTCTTTATATTCCTTTGACTTAATGCGCCACAAGCATGGAAAATTTCTGTACATTGTCAGAAATTCTATTAAAAATTCCCTGTCCTGTTTTGGCTCCATTTCACTATACAAATGCGTACTAAAGATGAAATTGCGTTACCTATTATCCCTCACAACGACGGACGTTACTGAAAACAAACCGATGAGATGGAACGAAATCCCCACAGACCTCGGTGTTAGCACGATGACCGATGCACCGAGCCGACGAAAATCAAGCTCCGCCAGACATTCGTCGTGACAGTTTTCGCGCCACACACTTCGGTTTTTGGCACGAACGGTCGAAACGATGACCGACAACCGATGAAAAATCACGAAGTCTGTGGCCCCTTTTACTCTAAGAAGTAGCAAATTTTTTATCTAAGTAACTTTTTTCGATAAAATTAAAAATAAAGAAGTTTTTCTTACTCAACACCTTTTCCGTGGACACACCAGTACGTCCAAGGAAAAGGTGTTGACTAGTAAAAAACTTCTTTATTTTTAATTTTATCAAAAAAACTACTCTTAAAAAATTTGCTACTTTTTAAAGTAAGATTGGGATAAAAACATTTAACAAATTTTATACGCGGTACTCAGAAAATTGAAAAAACTTTAAATGGTTCAAGAGTAAAGTGCATTTATTTGAGAAGATATGGAAATAAGATACTAGGAAAAGTTGTTCAAAAGTAAAAGATAGTTTCTTATATCAATTTTCAAAAAAATTGGCCTACTTTTATTAACTTGTGATAAAAATTATTTTAATATTAATTAATTCCAAATTAACAACTCATTATTGTACTACTAGGCGTTGATAGTGACAAGCTTTATTGACACTTTGCTTTTATAATTCATTAGCCGCAGTAACGTCAGCTTTAAATGCTTACTTAACAGCAAAAAATTTGACAAAATTGATATTAAAAATTTAAATTGATATTAAAATAAATTTAATTACAAATAAATAAAAGTAGGCCGATTTTTTCAAAAATTGGTATAAGAGACTTCCTTTTAATTTTGAACAACTTTTCTTAGTGACTTATATCCATATCTTATCAAATAAATGTACTTTACCTTGTACCATTTTAAGTTTTTTCAATTTTTTGAACACCTCGTATAAAATATGTTAAATATTTCTATCCCAATCTTACTCTTAGAAGTAGCAAATTTTTTTATCAAGAGTAGCTTTTTTCGATAAAATCAAAAATAAAAAAGTTTTTTCCCTTCAACACCTTTTCCGTGGACATACTGTAAATTGTTACGGACTTTAGTTAGTGTTTAGTTATTAGAAATGTTAAAGGTTAGAATAATTTTATTTAGGTTAATAATTTATTTAAAATAGGTTACCTTAGTTTTTCCCTTTTTCGACGGTCATTGCGGATTATCCTGAGGCTGCTGGAGACATCCATTTTCACTTTTCTTACATCCTGTAGTAAAAGAATTCTTCCAGCTAATTCTAGACTTTTCTATTCTTTTCCACTGTACTATAAAAAGCGCGAGGAAAGTCCGCACGGGCCAGTTTAGTTTGGTATTCCGGCGATATAAGAAGTTGACAGACAGTTAAAGGTTAAACAGTTGTCATTATTACGTTACGTTGAAGTGTTTCCATAGAAACGTTTGTAAACCTGATATCCAATAAAAAGGTGTAAAACCAGGATCCGTGTTTTTATACGGGGTGTCACGGAACATTTGGTATCAGAAGCGGAACGAGGACCTACAAGAAAGCGAAAGTAGTTAAGAATATTTGAATGCCAGTTGGGACCAGACAGCAAACAGCAGCTATGGAAGAATTAACTGCACTGATGAAGCAAATGATGGAAGACATGAAGACCAGTCAAGAAGATCTGAAAAAAGAAATGAAGACCAGCCAAGAATCCATGAAAGAAGATCTAAAGAAAGAAATGAAGACGAGCCAAGAATCCATGAGAGAAGATCTAAAAAGAGAATTAAAGACCAATCAAGAGGAAATGAAGAGAAGTCAAGCAGAAACAAGACAACAGATCGAAAAAATTCAAAAAGACATCAAAAAGAGCCAAGAAGAAATGAAACAAGAGCTTAAAGAAAAGATGGTGAAAATTCGAGAACACCTAAAAGGAGAATTTCAACAAAGTCAAGATGAGCTAAGAAAACAAATGCTATTTGAATTAAAACTTACCAAGGAAGATGTTAAAGAAGAGATGCAAGAAATACAACAATCGGTTGAAGACAAAGTTTATCAAATCCAAGGTCAAATGCAACAAGAAGTCCAACATTTACAGCGACAGATTAAAAATATAGCTAGTACAGGTGTTGTTTCAGAATGTGGTACCACCGTAACTGTTATGAAACCACCCACTTTTGATGGCAAGGTATCCTGGGTTACGTATCTTCGATAATTTGAAGCTGCCGCCAATGGAAATAATTGGAGTTCACAAGAGAAGGCACGAGCTCTAGTACTAGCTCTTCGAGGAGAAGCTATGGAGGTTTTAAGAAACATTCCCGAGGAGAAGCAAAGTGACTACGAAACCATTGTTAAGTTCCTGGAAATGAGATACGGTGAAGCTCACTTACAGGAAGTTTATAAGGCGCAGCTCCAAGGACGAAGACAAAGATATAATGAAAGCCTCCAGGAGTATGAAGCGGATATCGTACGGCTTATAAATCTGACATATCCGGCATACCCAGAAGAAATTAAACAGGAATTAGCAGTAGGTAGTTTTATTGAAGGCTTACGTGATCCAGATATGAACCAGGCGTTAAGAATGGCCAGACTTAAGAAAATATCCGAAGCTCTTGCCTATGCTCTTCAGTTTGAAACAGCTAAACAAACATCCAGAGGTCAGACAAGAGTTCGAAGGATGAACTTTGTTCCAGAAGATGAAAATTCAAATAATGATTTTACAAGAGTGATGAAGGAGTTGCAAGAGATATTCCTTAAAAAACAAACAGAAAGAGACAGCACTATGACATTTAGACGAAGAAATAACATCTGTTGCTGGAAGTGTGGTAAAGAGGGGCATGTCCAAAGAAATTGTACCGGATTTAATGTCCCTGCCACTAGTTCGGAAAACTCCCAGTAGCCTGCTTTAAGGGGCGAAAGCAGGCTAGGTGCTACCAAGCCCCATCAACGACAATAATAAGAGTATCCCGGCTGCAAAACAACGGCTCCAGCTTGGTAGTACCTGGAAATATATGCGGTCGGGAATGTGAAATGGTACTAGATACTGGTTCCACACATACTATTGTAAGGCCGAACATCGTAGCCCATTGCAAAATATTTCGTCCAGAGAAAAATTATATTTTGGAAACTGCCAATGGAGAAGTTATACCAATTAAAGGCATACATGAAGCAAGAATAACCTTGGGGACAACAACTTTTATACACGTTGTGTTTGTTGCTGACATAATGGACGAAGTTATCCTTGGTCTTGACATTATGGAACATCAGAAGTTTGTACTTGACTGTAACGAATACTGCGATCTAGTAATGAAGAGATTGTAATGAGATTTCCACGGAGCAATGAAGTATCCATTCGAGAAGTTGTACTCACAGAAGATGTCATATTACCCCCAAATTCAGAAGCCATAATCCAAGCAAGGTGTGAAGACTTAGAAGAAGGTGAAATCCTATTAGTTGAACCAATTGAAAATAGTCCACTATACGCTAAAGGAATTCTACCCGCAAGAACTCTGACGCAAAACAGAAGAAATACGGTATTTGTCAGAATGCTGAACCTGAAAGATTACCCTCAACAAGTCCAACAAGGTGACAAAATTGGTACCTGTCAACCTGCTAATATGATAAGTTACCCATACCTTTACTACACCTGTTGAAGTTCCTTTAAGTAAACTACCTGATGCTCTGCAAGACTTGGTAATTTTTTCAAAAGCCCTGTTAGATCCAGTGCAGGTTACTAAGTTGGAAGACCTTCTGAGAAGAAATCAAGACGTTTTCTCTCTCTCTGAATAGGATTTGGGAAAAACCAGCATAGTTCAACATCGAATAAATACGGGTGATGCAGAACCGATAAGGCAACCACCACGACGAATTCCTTTAGCCAAAAGAGACGAAGTTGACAAGTTAATTGGAGACATGTGAAACCAAGGCATTATAGAACCATCCCAGAGTCCATGGTCGTCTCCAGTAGTCCTGGTTAAGAAGAAAGATGGTTCTACCAGATTTTGTGTTGATTTCAGAAGACTTAATGACGTCACGAAGAAGGACAGTTTTCCATTACCAAAAATAGACGATACTCTAGATACTCTGACGGGTTCATAATGGTTTTCGACTTTAGACCTGAAAAGTGGCTATTGGCAGGTAGATCTTCATCCCGAACATAAGGAAAAATCTGCCTTTTCGACCGGAACCGGACTGTGCCATTTGGTCTATGCAATGCCCCTGCTACTTTTGAATGATTGATGGAGTTAACATTACGTGGACTAACTTGGAAAACATGCTTAGTATACCTAGATGACATTATTATTCTTGGAAAAACATTTGAAGACCACCTTAGAAATGTCGAAGAGGTTTTTCAGAAGCTAAGATCTGCCCAGCTAAAGCTTAGTCCAAAGAAATGTCACCTTTTCCAGAAACAACTTAAATACCTAGGGCACATAATTACTGAAGAAGGAGTGAAAACAGATCCAGAGAAGACAGAAGCTATCCAAAACTGGCCTACACCGAAAAACAAGCATGAAATTAGAAGTTTGCTGGGGTTGTGCTCTTACTATAAAAGATTTATACATGGATTTGCTGCCATTGCCAGACCATTACATCGACTTACCGAGAACAACAAAAGCTATGAATGGACCGAAGATTGTGAAGCAGCCTTTATACAACTGAAGAAAGCCCTTTGCAATCCTCCAGTGTTGTCATATCCACAACCCAATCAAACTTTTATTGTGGACACTGATGCAAGCAATACTTCTATTGGTGGAATTTTGTCACAGATACAAGATGGCCAAGAAAAAGTGATAGCGTATTTCAGCAAAGTTCTTTCAAAACCTGAACGAAATTATCGTGTGACCAGAAAAGAACTTTTAGCTATTGTCAAATCACTGGAGCACTTCCATAAGTACCTTTATGGCCAGAAATTCCACCTAAGAACGGACCATGCATCACTTAAGTGGTTGCTTCAGTTCAAGAATCCTGAAGGTCAGATAGCACGATGGTTACAACGTGTTCAAGAATACGATTTTAAAATTGAACATCGAAGAGGATTAAACCATAAAAATGCTGACGCTCTATCAAAAAGACCTTGCCCCGAAGATTGTAAACATTGCAGTAGACGTGAAGAACAAGAAGATCCCGATGAATTTCACTGCCGAAGAACACGCATCCAGTACTCTCAAGAATGGGACCCTAAAATCCTCGCAAAAGAACAACAAGAGGATCCTGATCTTGGAGATATTGTGAAATTTAAGACAGAAAATTCAGCACGACCCCCTATCAGAAAGTAGCTTCAAAGTCTCCGAGATTTAAAGGGTACTGGGCCATATGGGACTCTTTAGCAATGAAAGATGGACTTTTAAAAAGAGTCTGGGAAAGTTCTGACGGCAAAAGTCATATCTATCAAACAGTACTACCAACCAAAAAGATTCCAGAAGTATTGCAAGCCTTGCACAATGGTATAGGAGGTGGCCATTTCGGAGTAATGAAGACTCTTGAAAAGGTTCGAGAAAGGTTCTACTGGCTGGGAAGTCGTGCCGATGTTAAAGACTGGTGCAGAATGTGTAAGGACTGCACTTCCAGCAAGGGACCTAAGACACGAAGCCATGGCAAGATGAAGCAATACAATCTAGGAGCACCTTTTGAAAGAATCGCTATAGACATAGCAGGACGATTTCCAAAAAGTAAATCTGGGAATCGCTATATTTTGGTAGCGATGGATTACTTCAGCAAATGGCCAGAAGTCTACGCAATACCAAATCAAGAAGCTACCACTATTGCCGACGTACTATTTCACCAATGGATTTGTCAATATGGAGTACCAAGAGAAATACATACTGATCAAGGTAGAAACTTTGAGTCCGATTTATTCAAGAACCTCTGTAATCTCCTGGGAATCCATAAAACCAGAACCACACCCTTTTATCCCCAGTCAGATGGAGGTCGAAAGATTTAACAGAACTCTTGATAACTACCTGAAAATTAAGGTAAATGACCAACTGGGACAACTGCATACAGCCGTTTTTATTGGCCTATCGCTCCGCAGTTCACGAAACAACTGGAACGTCACCTGCAAAAGTCATTTTTGGAGCGGAGTTATGCCTTCCAGTTGACTTACTTACTGGACGACCTTCTACCAATGAAAACCCAGCAGAAGATTATGTAAGTCAACTCAGTAAACAGCTGCAAGAAATACACGAAGGGGTTCGCAATAAGCTACAAAGAGAAAGTGACCGTATGAAGTCCCGCTATGACTTGAAAGCTAATCATAAGGGATTCATTGTCGGTGAAAAAGTTTGGTTATACAAGCCAAAAAGAACCAAGGGGCGTTCACCGAAACTGCAGAAGTCATGGGAAGGACCATATAAAGTAGTAACCCGGCTTAATGATCTGGTGTACCGAATTCAGAAGAGCCCACAAGCGAAGATGAAAGTTGTACATCTAGAACGGCTGTGTCGCTATCAAGATCGAGAAGATACTTGATCGAGACGATCAAAACTTGGGAGGGGGCAATGTTACGGACTTTAGTTATAGTTTAGATATTAGAAATGTTAAAGGTTAGAATAATTTTATTTAGGTTAATAATTTATTTAAAATAGGTTACCTTAGTTTTTCCCTTTTTCGACGGTCATTGCGGATAATCCTGAGGGCGCTGGAGACATCCATTTTCACTTTTCTTACATCCTGTAGTAAAAGAATTCTTCCAGCTAATTCTAGACTTTTCCAGACTTTTCTATTCTCTTCCACTTTACTATAAAAAGCGCGAGGAAAGTCCGCACGGGCCAGTTTAGTTTGGTATTCCGACGATATAAGAAGTTGACAGACAGTTAAAGGTTAAACAGTTGTCATTATTACGTTACGTTGAAGTGTTTCCACAGAAATGTTTGTAAACCTGATATCCAATAAAAAGGTGTAAAAATATTTTTTTGCTAATAATATGATTTAGTCTTCTAAGCATTTAGAAACCTGGAAGTTGTTCTTATGCCGTCAATAACAAATTTAGATGGCAGCAATTTTTTCCCTCTAGTTTGACCCTTATATAATAAGTTCGATTCAAAAATAAATTGCATCATTTAATGCTGCTTTAAAAAGTGTATTTTTAACCATTAAATAATAAAAACACTGTAAAAAAGAATACACAAAAACTATTATTATTGGTTTTAGTCTACAGAAGGTCCAGTAACACAGTCCAGCCTAACATATGCTGCTTGGTTAATTGTAAAAGAATGGGCTCAGCAGCAACTTGGCATTCAGTTTTCTTCACTTCAGTCTTTGGCACATTATTTGGTACGAAATTGTTCCATAGGTTCAGGATCTGATGCTGCTAGCAAGTTAACTTCCAATGTTGAATCACAATCAAAAGGTAATTTAAATTTTTTTAAAGTGCAGCTAATCCAATTTGGAAATATTTGGAATAATTTATTGATTCTTCTTGCAAATTTTACCAATAATGTCATGGCGCTTTTATAACTTTTCACTTGTGTTTACTTTAGTACAGTAAATCTTATTTTTTAAACAACATCTCAAATAAGGTCCAACTCTAAAATGGTCACGTGCGCCATTTTGGGGTCTTTTACCACAAACGAAACTTACTATGCAAAAAAAACAAATAAAGCGGAAAAATAACTCCAAAACAAGAAACATCGTAAAAATGTATGTATATCGCAAATTAACAGCACATAGCATGTTATGTAGCCGGCAATGCGGTGCGGCGATTGTTGATATATATATATATATATATATATATATATATATATATATATATATATATATATATATATATATATATATATATATATATATTTTTATATATATATATATATATATATATATATATATATATATATATATATATATATATATATATATATATATATATATATATATATATATATATATATATATATATAGATTAATTATTTGAGCGGAGATGGCGAAAAATGACCTCCACCACTGCAACCTTACCAGATTTATTGTGGTTTCTCCTATCGTTCTTTAGAGTACCTTGTCCAAGCCCGTCTTCTTAACTAGACTCCAGAGTCTCGACACTGGCCACTCCATATAACTTGCCGGTTTTGGCTTCTCCTCCCCAAGCCTAGTAAACCTAAGCCTGCATAGTGCTTCGCAATGGCACCACACATGTAAGGCTGTTTCTTCAGCCTCCTGGCAGAACCTACACAGGCTATCCTCCACCAGGTTTATTCTTTCCAGGTGCTTGTTAAGTTTACAATGTCCTGTTGTTGACCTACCGTTATCCTTACGACCTTACGGCTGTGGCTCAGTAGGTCTGATGTAAACTTGGCCGAGCGGGTCCTAATGAACTGCTTTGCCTGTCGTTGTCCCGGTGTTTGTACCCACCAGCTTTGAAACTGTCTGTCTACCCAACTCTTAATAGATGCTTTGAAGAGACCTGCCGAGATACTGCAGAATGGCTCCGGGCCTATCATTTCCGCGGCTGATCCTCTTTTGGCTAGGTCGTCGGCCTCTTCGTTGCCTGGATGGCCCTCGTGGCCAGGCCCAGGGCCCGTAAGTTTGTTTGCCAAGCCGACTTTTTCCAGGGCTTGTATACAGTCCCCGACTAGTTTGGAATTAACTTTTGGGGAACTGATGGCCTTCAGGGCCGCTTGGCTATCTGAGTAAATGACGATATTTTTTCCTTTACTCCCTTTTTCTTTAATCCTCACGGCGCAATGCACTATTGCTGCGATTTCCGCTTGGAAAACCGTGGCGTGCTGACCGAGACTTAAGATTACCTTTTCTCTAGGCTTATCTCCATAGATTCCAGCTCCTACACCCTTGTTGGTCTTGGAGCCATCTGTATACCAGATATGATCGGCTTTGATTGGAGGGCCTCCCTTCCAGTCCTCCCTATCTGGTATGACAATACGAAAGTGTCTATTGAAGATGAAACGAGGGGTTATCCTGTCTGAGGGCATCTCAAACAATGAGCTGACCTCTTGGTCCTCCTCTATTTCCCATCTTGGAGTCCTTCGGTGTTCTATAATTGGACTTTGACCTCCTTTGAGCCTATAGAGTACCGCCTTTACTTGCCCCTGTATGTAGATGTGGAGTGGCGGCAGGTTTAGCAGCACTTATAGGGCTGCGGTTGGAGTTATTCTCATAGCTCCCGTGATGCATACGCATGCTAGCCTTTGCACACTTTGAAGTTGTCTGATTGCTACGGTCTGTGAGACCCTTGCCCCCCAGGCAACTGAACCATAGGTTATCATGGGTCTTATTACCATTTTATACAACCACATGTTCATCTTTGGGTTAAGTCCCCAGCTTTTTCCACAAAGTCTGCGACATCTCCCGAGGGCAATTTTAGCCTTATGAACAAGTTTGTTGAGGTGTGGTCCCCAGTTCATCTTTTGGTCAAAAGTGACTCCTAGATACTTAACCTCTTTTGAGAAGGGGATTTCCACTCCATTGAGCTTTGGACATCTGAGTGCCCTTAGTGCTCTTTTCTTTGTGAAGGGAACAATAACGGTCTTTTGTGGATTAACCGACAGACCTTCCTCCCTGCACCATTCGTCTACGATGTTCAGTGCGTTTTGCGTCCTTTCTGAAACAAAGTCTAAGTGCTTACCTCTAACTACGATGGCTATGTCGTCTGCGTAGCCGAGGCAGTGAAACCTCTCTTTGGCCATTTTTGCCAGAAGGTCGTCGACTAGGATCGCCCAGTATAATGGTGATAGAACGCCTCCTTGTGGGCAGCCCCTTCCCACCTCAGCTTCTATGGTGTCCTCGCCCAAGGTGGATCTAATGACCCTGTTTCTTAGGCTGGCCTCCATCCAGTAGCATATGGTGTGCGGGATGTTCCTTCGTTTAAGAGCCTTCATTAACGATCCTGTTGGAACGTTGTTGAACGCTCCCTCTATGTCTAGAAATGTGCCAAGCTTTGTCATCGATTGACTTTGTCAGGAGTCTGCTCAGATCGTCCAGAGCGGAGTCCGCAGACTTTCCTGATTGATAGGCATACTGGCGGTCACTTAAAGGGTATAGTGATAGTATGTTATCCCTTATGTATCTATCCACAATTTTTTCCAATGTTTTGAGCAGGAACGAGGATAGACTTATAGGTTATATGACTTAGGCGTTTGGTCTGAAATTCTGCCTATCTTTGGCAGGTAGACTACTGTAGCCTTTTGCCATATTTTTGGTATGTAGCCCCAGGCAATGCATGCTCTGAAAATTTTGCAGAGATGCGGCAGTAATACGGCCATGCCTTTTGGAGCAGTACCGGGTAGATT
Organism: Listronotus oregonensis; assembly: GCA_019359885.1. Taxonomy (NCBI): domain Eukaryota; kingdom Metazoa; phylum Arthropoda; class Insecta; order Coleoptera; family Curculionidae; genus Listronotus; species Listronotus oregonensis. Next base: position 23,151 of record JAHBCN010003953.1, read on the forward strand.
TCATCCGGGCCTGGCGACTTGTATGGGTGGAACTCGCCTATGGCCCATTTGATTTTTTCATATGTTACCACTTCCTTTGCCTTATCCCAGTCTTCCTTTAGGGGTCTTCTGGGATTGCGGGCTTGTTTTCTTGGCCGAGGTTGATCAATTATGGTTGATCCTGGAAAGTGGGTGTTAATCAATAGCCCTAGGGTTTCCTTGTTAGTGCTTGTGAAGGCCCCGTCCGATCTTTTAGGGGCCGGAGCACTCGCAGTACCTTCTCTTGCGAGGACTCTGTGGATCCTGGCGCATTCCGGGGTTTCTGTGATTTGTTCACAGAACTGTTCCCAGGAAATTCTTTTCGCCTTGCGGATCTCTTTGTTGTACTGCGTAAGTTTCGTTTTGTACGTTGCCCAGTCTTGGTTGAGTTTGGCCTTGTTAAATAGCCTTCTCACCTCGGATCTAAGACCCTCTAGGTGACTATTCCATCAGACTGTTTTATTTCTTTGTTGTCTTGTTTGTTCTGGACAGTTTTCTTTATAGGCCGTTATTATTGCCTCATTTAGTTGGTCTACTGCCAGATCAAGACCCTTCGTTGTGAAGATTGTTGCCGTGCCCCCCTTGAGTGACTCCTAGTGCTTTTTCATAGCCTTGCCAGAGTGTCCTCCTTGGGTTACGGAATTTCTTGACGGCTAGTCTAGAAATTGTTAAATCAAATCTGATGTGGCGATGATCTGAACACGATGGTTCGTCAGAGACATGCCAGTTTGTGATGGTATCACTGACATCATGGCTACAAAAAGTAAGGTCAAAGACCTCACGCCTGGTTGATGTCACAAAAGTGGGTTCTATGCCTATGTTAGCTATGTCTAACCCTTCACTTATAATAAATTCATGCAAGGACTCACCTCTACTGTTTGTATTGGTGCTTCCCCAGATTGTGTTGTGGGCGTTGACGTCACCTCCAACTATTAATTGTTGTCTTCTTCCTCTGCAGTGGCCTATGATGTCCTCCATTAGGGATGGTGGACAGGTCCTTTCTTCTCCGGGGAAATAGACGCAGCAGACTACCCAGGTCTTAGTCCCTTCCTCTGCTGTTGTTGGGTTGCCTGTACTGTAACAAAGTCCCTAGAGCAGAGCTCCGAGATTAGTGTACAGCTGATGTTATTACTATTATAAAGAATACAAGCTCTTGGGTTGTTATCATGATATAGTAACTTACCTCCAGTTGGATTGAGTCCTCTGATGGCTCCGTTGTTTAGCCATGGTTCCTGTATAAGGGCGATATCCAGGCCTTCTTCTTGGAACCTTCTACACAGCACGGCTGAGGCAGCCTTGGCATGGTGAAGGTTCACTTGGATCACCTTTATGGTATCCATTGTAATTAAGAGGGCTGGGGATCGACTCCTCAACCGGGCCTCCCTCCGTGGCGGTGTCCATTTGCTGATAGACTGTATGTCTTTTCAGCGGACTGGTGCCACTTTGAGCAGAAGGCTCGTCAGTATCGACCTCCCGTTCCCTCTCCTCCGGTGCTATGGGCCCGGCCTTCGATGTACTGGCCTCGGGTTCCTCAGCGGTCCGTTGTGTGAGCCCGGCCTTTGATGTGCTGGCCTCGGGGTCTTCAGCAATTTGTTGGACTTTTTTGTCCTGCTTTTTCCGGAACTTGAGCCTTTCGAATCCGAAGTATGGGCTCATGTTCAGTTTTTCCAGACCTTCGAGGGACTGTTTGTCCATGGAGAAGGTCCAGAGTTGGCCTTTGTCCTTTGGGACTGCTCCCCAGGACTTCCACAAGTTTGTGTTTAGGCCTTTATTGCCTACCGATATCCTTTTTAGGATTCTTTCAGCTGGCATTCTTTCCCCCCGTTCATCCGGGATGAAAACAGTGCAGGTGACTGGCTTTGGCAAGTCCTTGTCTGTCAGTGCCTTTAACACTGCTCCCTCCCAGGGCTTGAGTGTTGGCACCGTCTTTGTTAGCCATTCTGCGCTGCTTTTGTCAGCGCAGGTGACTTCAAGGTATCCCGGCCTGTGGTTGCATTTTTCAAAGCTTACAACCTGGCCATCTGGGATGTTGTCGTAAGCGATCAAAATTGAGGCTTGGACTTCCTCCATCCTTTCGGTCGTCAGCTGGTCTTCTGGGTAGCCTTCGCTGACGATAGCAACTTTCTCGCTGCTTGCTGCAGCCTTGTACGACATGCTAGTCATAGTGGCCGGTTTTGTTGGCTTGTCTCCTCTCGGCTTTTTGAATTGCCTTTTATGGGGAGTACTGTCCTCGGATCTCGTCCTTTTTGGGTTTGGCTGGCTGCTGTGGCCTGTTCAGTGGCCTTCGAGTCCTTTGCCTTACCCATGCGTTTTGCGTGTGCGATGAAGTTTTCCTTAATCACGGCACGTTTAGCCTCAGCGCGGCTTTTGCCTGTTTGAATCAAGGCTCGCACACGAGATCTAGAACTTCCTGGCAGATTGGCCTTAATGACCTGTTCATCTGTCAGGTTGTCAATCTCCTCTATGGAGTTTGCCTTGTAGCTGGTCGTGGCTGACTTTTTGCCTGTGACCTTGCCTGGTTGGTTTTTTGGTTGATTGCTACCCATATAATTCCCACGAGTAGCTAGGGAAGTATTCGGTCCATCCAGCCAGAGCCCCGCATGGCTGGATAAGGCATGCGATACAGGGGTGCTGCCTGGTGCCCCGGGGAACGTTCGCGATCACATATATCCTTGTACCATTCAGCCTTCGGCACGTTGCCTTCCACCTTGGCTTAGGATTGTGTTTAAATGTGTGTTGTTTTTGGTGAGCGTGATGATGTGTGTATTGTGTACCTGTGTGCTCCCTCCTCTTTTTCCGGGCTTGGGACCGGTCACTTGATCGGCGCGAAAGGCACTCCGAGATATAATATATATAAAAAATGCTTTATGATAGATAGTACATATGTGCCAAATTTCATTAAAATATCTAAAGTGGTATTACAGATATTAATAATAAATGATTTATTTTTTAAAATTTTACCACCCTGTATCTCAAAAGTTAAGACATTTAGGACATATGTTCATATGAAGGTTTCTTCTTAAAATGGACCCAAAATTTGCCTCCTTAAATATTCACGTACAATTAAAAAACACCCTGTATAATGTAAAAAACATTACCAACCATGATATTTTATTTCTCGTAAACAGTTGATTTTATCGGTGTCAATCAAGAATATCTTTTTTTTAGTTTAAGGTTAAAGCTATCCAAAAATAATATTGTTGAGCCTTTATCATATAGGCTGTTAAAAAAATTGCTATTATTGTGTCAAAGCTAGTCCGTCCCTGGCAAACTAAATAGGCCAAATATGATTTAATGGGCTTATTTTAAGAAGACTTATTTAGTAACCATCATAATAAAAAAATATTAAATTACGCCTATTATTTTAAAAGTTATTTAAATAAAAACGATTTCCAGGAGCGCCCGTTATGTACCTGTATTTCCGTAGGGAACGCTCGTGGGAAAAAAGTGTATGGGAGATTCCGAGAGATTGCCCACATATTCTGGGACACCCTGTATATATATATATATATATATATATATATATATATATATATATAAAAATATATATATATATATATATATATATATATATATATATATATATATATATATATATATATATATATAAAAATATATATATATATATATATATATATATATATATATATATATATATATATATATATATATATATATATATATATATATATATATATATATATATATATTTTATAATATATATATATAGTATATATATATATATATATATATATATATATATATATATATATATATTTTATATATATATATATAATGTTGGACAAAAGTGGAGAAACAAAAAAATACTAAAAATTTTTGGCTCATTCCTATTTTGATTTAGTTTATTTTGTCTTGTTTATGGTTATATACCGAAAATAAAATGCCCCGTGGAATAAATTTGTCCGAGCAGTTAAAAAAAAAAAATTTTAGATTTTTACAAAAGTGGTATCAAACATATATCAAATTATAAAATTCGTGGAACCCTCAAATCTCTTAAAAAGTCGGGACGTCCCAGGAAAACTGAGAAAAAATTGGATCAACGCATTAAATGGATTGCCCAAAAGGATCCGGGAAAATCGGCGGCCTCAATTTTAAAGGAGCTGGGAGAGGGACAATCAGCTATAAAACTGTACGGAGAAGATTAATAGATGCAGGTCTTTTTAGTAGAAGATCTGCTAAAAAACCAATGATTTCCAGTAAGAACCGAAGGGCCAGATTGGAATTTGCCAAAAAATATTTACACTGGAGCGTAACAACATGGAAAAAGTGTTGTTTTTTTGACGAAAGCAAGTTTAATTTATTTGGTTCAGATGGCATGCGTTGGGTCCATCGTCCTATTGGCAAACGATATGATTCTAAGTACACTAGATCAACGGTGAAACATGGAGGCGGGTCGGTCATGGTTTGGGGTTGTGTTTCAGGGTATGGTACAGGACCACTGTTTGTTATTGATGGAATTATGGACCGATTTGGGTACTTAAACATCCTAAAGAATCAAATGTTGCCATATGCAGAAGAAAATTACCGGTTACTTGGGTCTTTCTGCTACAAGATAACGATCCGAAACACAAATGTAGAGTTGTGAAGGATTGGTTTCACGAGGAACAAGTCACTGTAATGGATTTTCCTGCACAAAGTCCAGATTTAAATATTATTGAAAACCTTTGGCAGCACTTGGATCGCGAAGTTAGGAAACATCAAATACACAATAGGCAAGATTTAATACGGATTTTGAATGAAGCTTGGAAAAACATTTCACCAGATTTTATAAATAAGTTATTAGAGTCAATACCAACCAGACTTCAGGAAGTTATTAAGAATAAGGGGTTTTCCACACATTATTAATTTAGTGAAAATATATCATAAGTATTTTTGTAAAAAAAATAATCTGTATTAAGTTTCTCCATTTTTGTCCATTCGTTTTTATGAATATATTTTTCTTTTACTCAATAAAATATATATTTTTGCTAATTTGGTAGTATTATATTCCTAGTGTCAGTGTCATTAAAAATATGTAATAAAAAATTAATTAGATATGTTAATCAAAAAATATAGGTATTTAAAGAAAGTTTCTCCACTTTTTGTCCAACAGTGTATATATATATATATATATATATATATATATATATATATATATATATATATATATATATATATATATATATATATATATATATATATATATATATATATATATATAATATTATTATATTCAGAATTTTTGTCGCCATCTACAGGCTAAACACAAAACAGTTTCAGATAAACTGCGGTCAATCTATTTTACGTCGGGTGCCTTGTCATATTTTTTTTACTTTTTTTTTTAACGCCCTATATGAACAATATCATAAGATATGACTTATTTTTACCCAAACATTTTTTGTAATGTCTGTTAGAGTTTCAAATAGTCCTACTTCCCATTAAAAAAATAAGATCCTTTGAGAATATTCTATTTTACTGAATCGCCGCAAATTCCCAAACGAAAGAAACATTTTCATAACAGACAAAATAAATCTTTTTTCAACAAAATTAACTACCAGACCTATAAATATGGCAGCTGGACACTTCCCTGTTTCATATTTTTAAATAGAACACCTTAAGTGATTTTTCTAAATAGCTAGAGCGTTTCAGTATAAATTCTTTGCCCGGTGTAAATAATGGTTGGTTTTAGGAGAAGAAACTGTTGGTAAAAATAATAACAAGCATAGAGAAATGCAGATTCAGTTGCAAAAGAAAATTCAGCAAAGAACTGAAGGGGAAAGAACGAAAAAGAAAAAATCAGGTATGCAAATATGATCTTTTTTGTAGATAGATAGGTCCTAAATATAGTTGCTTAATCTAATTAACTACGAAACAAAGGAAAATATGCATCTAATTTTAAAATAACGCTTATAGAGAAAGTGAATTAGATGGTATTTAAAATACAAGATCTGAGAAAAGCCAAAGTTTTTCAAATAACTTTTGTTTATACCTAGTGTTAAAAAAACTAATAATAGATCAAGCTGTGTTGTCTTGATTTTCTTTTTTATTATTTTCTTAGTTTTTATTATGAAAATTAATTATGGATTTTTCATTTTTTTTTTTTTTGAAAACCTTATAAATCATTAAAATTAGTATTTCACAGTTGTTTTAAATAGGGAGTAAAAAAATCAACAATATAATTGTTTCAAGATATTTAAGTTTTAAAGTTATATTGTTAACTAGACAGACTGAAATTACGGTAGTCTCGCGCTAACGTGAACTCAAAAGTTTTGGACTAGTTCGCTTTATCGAAATTTTCACATTATGGAGATTATTTTAAAAAAAAAACTGAAAATCAAAAAGAATTACGTTAACGCATTTGTTTATTTAACTAAAAAGAGGCATTAGTTTTGTGAACCTGTGGCGTTTGTGCACCCCAAAAGAGTTATTCTTTGTTAAGCTATTTTTAGACCAAGCGCCGTTTTCAAAAAATTCAACATAATTTTATCGGACAACAACTTCAATATAATCCGGTCTCAGTAAGACTAAGCTGTTGAAAAGTCTTCTCTAGTCTCTCTCAAGTCTCCGATAAAGGGATTTACAAGTTCGGGTTGCGAAGGCAACTTTTTCCTGCAATTTTAGCAATCTTACACCATAGCGCCATTTTAATTTTGGAGCCGCCCATCGCTTGCATTAAATGTTTTAAATTTCCTTTTAACTTTTTGTAAATCTAAAGCCTTGTGTTTAAGCATATCACCTGTGTTTGGCAAATTCCTTTCACGATGTTTGGTAAACCATTTGACAGCAAGCTTTCCATTTTTGAGTTTTCCGCACGTTTTAAAAATAAGAATAAAAATAAGAGTTTATTGAAGGACTGTGAAAGAGCTCATAACCACTACACCCGATATAAAGAAAATCTTAAAGACATGAAGTGTAACCTGCTTATATACAAAAGAATGTTCATTCATCAATAATAAAAATCTACAACAAGATCCCTGTAAATATCAGAAACGAAAACGTAAAATTTTTAAAAAGACATTTGAAATGGCTACTGATTTCGAAGGCTTATTACACCGTGGATGAGTTTCTGAAAGACAATATAGAGCCGCAAGATTTTCTATGTTAACATCAAACCTATGTTTGACTTTTAATGATTTTTAATGTGTTTTATTACAATACTGTTCTTTTTTAGCTTGTAGATGAATGTAAACTGATGCCTCATTTTAGTATTATAGCATTATCTTTGTGTTAGATCTGCTACTTTAATGTGTATTTCAAATTTTATCTTAATGTGTAATTTTTAATTATATTTTAATGTGTTACGGTGCTCTGTGTGGTCAGCTCAATCTTTATGTTTTCTTTTTTATATATTTTTTTTACTTCTTTGTATATTATATCTACTAGTTTTTTAAATAATTTTATTTATGACATGTCCTACGCCCAATGGGCATTATTATTGTGAAATTGTAATGATTTCTGGACAAATATAGACTTTTCATTTCATTAATGTGCACTTGTTTATTTTGTTAAGTCTTAAACTTTCTCCAACCACTTTTAGAATTTTTTCTCTTAATTTTTATGGCACATATAGTTGATTTGGTTTTGTAACATTTTTTCGACAATGCGGTAACACTCATACCATTTTTATGCTCTTTCAAAATTTTAGATTTTTTAAAAGAGTTAAACATTTCTCATTATTTTTAACCATTTTGTAAGACATTGTTCTCAGGCCTGACACTCTCTACTGATCTTTCTGCAAACTAAATAAAATAAACATACTGAATGCGTATACCGATATAGGTACTAGCAAGTTTAGACAAATCTGAATAGGTTTACTAAGATTTCCCAAAATTCATATTTATCAAAAATTGTTTTTGTTCACACTATAGAATTAAAATGGTTATATTTTAGTGTTCACATTATTGAGTTGTTCATATAAACGTAAGTTCACATTACCGCGCGTGTACTGTATTCAGCTTATTTACTCATCTTTTGATGCTAGAACTCGTTTTGGTACACTTTTTAATTTAAGTAGGTGAAAATTTTAAACATTCATAGTTTTGTAATATATCGATGATGTGATGCCTTAAAAATAGTCAGAATTGTCCACATTTCATTTACATTACACTTTTATTGTAATTATAGTATATTAGAAAATATGAAAATTGAACCTCTTACCTACTATACTGTTGACAGTGTATTAACAACACAAGCCAAATACTTTTAAGTGTATTACTGCTGCTATGTAAATTTGGAAAGTGTTAAAAATGCCTAATTTAATAAAATTATAATTTCAAATAAATGTTTATCTGAACCTTTTAAGACGTTTGGCTAGAGCAAACTTTTCTGTGAATAAACTCATAGCCATGCCTGTATTGAATTGTTAATACTTTAATGTTTTAGCTGCCGGCAAAACCAGATCCTAAACCGGGCGCAAAAAAATGCAGGTCGCATAGTGTGCCAGCCTCGTCCATAACCTCGACACTGTCACAAGATGCAGGCGTGATCAATGTAGGCGGCAGCCTTACCAGTGGAGAAGGCAGCACGGCTAGTAGCAGTTGTGGAAGTAACAGCAACAGCGTCAGTCCAACTCAGGGCAGAACTATCTGTGATAAACCAGAGTTCACTCAACTAACAGCGTTACCTGACTTTAAGAGTTTTCAAAAACCAGTGTCAACCGATGCGGGGTGTAATAATACTGGTAAGTTTATTAAAATGATTTTGTTAACAATCCCATCACTGTAAAAAAAGATGGAAAAACCCCTTTTTTCTTTTTTTTTTTAAGAATATTGTAAAAATATACTTAAGACTCGTATAGTACTGTTCTAGCTTAACATATTTAAAGGACACAACTTTTCAGTTCTTTACTAGAATCTTTAACAGTATTTTTAAAATTACGGATCTGAATTTTTTATTACATCTTTTAATGTAATTTGAAGACCACACCGAGTAACTTAACAGCGATATGAACTTTGCCACAATTTAAAATGGGTTAAATTGGTTTAGAGGATTAATAGAAAGAAAGACGATAAATACCTAAATTTACATATAAAAATTGGTACTTAAATAAGTTCTATAAAAGATACAAGAAACCAAGAAATAAAAGATCTTTCTCTTAATCAGTTAAGTTTTTTATGTAGATGTCCCTGTAAAATATAGTCCGGTCAAATTAGACCAAAAAATAAGAGTGAAGGTAAAAATAACATTTCAAAATTCCCCACCGTTCCGGTACGTGGAAAAAAATTGACTCGAGGTCAAAGGTCAAAAAATGGATTTTACGCGATTTTCTTTAAAACAGTAAGTTTTATCGTAAAATTACCTCAGACAAAAATTGTACATCATAAAATTATCTATAAAAAAGGTATCATGGTATCGATAATTGTTTTCCTAAAAGCCACCGTTCCTGAGATATAACGATTCAAAAAGTAGTAAGCGTCATTGTATGCCCACGTTTCCACGCCACCTCTGAGGTAAAGTTCTTACGCGTTTTTTAACGTGGTTTCTCCAGTAGGCCTATTCCACAGGTCTGTTGTGATTCTGTTTAATTGAAAATAATTGCTTAATAACAGATATTAGCAAGGGTTGGAATTAGTAAAAGCGATGAAAATTAAAAAACAGTAGAAAAATGTATTCTTCTGATTCATAATCTTCAATTACTTCTTCTTGATCTTCTTCTTTTTCGTCTTTTTCTTCTTGATCTCTTTCTTCTTCTTCATCCTGGGTGTAAGTGAATTGCGTCAATAGCGATGTATCGCACGTCTGTTCATCAGTATCAAACGTATCCTCTGCTGTTGGTTATTCAACATTCGAACATGACCGGCCTTGACCATTCCTTCATGCCGGAGAACAAAACAGTCCAACTTTTTTGCAACCAGTGCTTTTTAGCACTGCATCGCTTTTTAAGTTGCAAAAAAATTGTGTTTAGCAGTTTTTCCGGTGCAGGTGGGAGTAAAGTCTAATTTGGTTCTAATGTATTATCGACCAACTTCCAACCCCAATCTTTTGGGTGTAGCTGATAACCAAGCCACACTTGAACTTGGTAATACATCCCGAAAAGATGTTGATAAGCAGCAACTGAGGTTGGAGGAAGACAAGCTGGTTTTTTATTTCGAGTGTTATTAACAAAACATGCATATCGATACTTATAAGCAGGTAGTTTTTTTAGGAGCTAGGTACATACAAAGAAAAAAGCGAATTCCGTTGGTGATAACTTCTGGTAGAGTTGAATTACTTTTTTTAAAAAACTTCAGCACATTGAACTAAATTTTGTTTTTCAAACATTTTAAAGACTGTTGTTTTACCTCTCCTGTAAAATCCAGATGTCGTATCACAGCCAGTTATTGCGTGTAAAAATAGTAGAGTCCGATTTAAAGAAGAAAAGGCCAGGAGCGTCATACCAAAAGAGTCCGCGAATAAGCCTTTCTCTCTCTACGCCCCGCCCATACGTTGTTAAAGTTGGAACAGAGCGACGAGAACGGGAATAATTTTAAAGTGAGAGAGAACAACGCATTTTGATGACGCTAGTTGCCTTTTCAACTTTAAATCGGACTTAACATGATTTTGACACTTTGCAAAAGACGATAAACTTTTTAATGAATATTCTCATAGTTATACTTATGTATATTTTATATTTTAAATGTAAGTTACAATCACTGATAGAAAATAGATAATTTTATGGTTTACAATTTTTGTTTAAGGTAATTTTACGATAAAACTTACCGTTTTGAAGTCCGAATCAATTTTTTTCCATGTACCGGAACTTTAATTATGTTTTCAACAATTTTACCCACTTTCAGCTTGATGTAAATTTATGTAACCTTAAATGTCTAGATTGACCGGAGTAATATCATTTTAGGGTTTTTAGGTCCTAAATATTAGACCTCTCATTCCATTCAGTTTTCTTTAACATATTTTTTACTTCAAAGGTGGTGGGCAGGATATGACCAAGTTAACAAACGTTCCAGTTGCCCCTAGCAGCAAGGTAGCCATACCGCGGCTGATACACCAACGTCCCCCAAGGGCTCGGTCCCGGCCAGGCCAAGCCACAGCAACGTAAGGCCAAGTACAAAACGATACAGCCCAGACTGCAACCATGTGATATTGCAACGTACAACGTGCCAGTGCAAACCGCCACCACACAAACGTTGGCAACCGCGCTGGCCGAAACCCGATCTCAGCAAGTTCAGTGTGTAAGAGAAAATAGTGTTAATGGTAAGTTTGATTGTTTAAAATTAAAAAATTTAAAAAATCTGAATAATTAGCAGTTCTTACGCAAAATATAGAAATACAGAAGATGGCTGAGTTAATATAATTTATCCTGTGTGAGTTTTTGTCATATTTTTGGGAATGGGAACCATAAGCAATATTGTTATGTCATCGCATTAAAAACCGTTATACATATGTTGATCTTTACGATACAACTTTCTAACAACAACATAACCCAGTCTGTACATAAAGTCTTCTACATGGATATCCGGCAACAAAGCACTGACGAAAGACTTCTGAGAGAGATCAAAACGCTTATGCTTACCTGAACATACATTTTTTGTTAAAGCTATACACTTTCTAAAATAATAGGTTCGAATTTTAGTATTTATTAAAGTTAAATCTACCCACCTGCGGATAGTCATTTTACCTTTTGTATTTGACGTCACTGTTATTCAAGATGGCTGCACCAAACATCAGTTGAAACTGGTGTGCCCAGTGTGTGAATTAATTTGTTTATCCATTTTTTGCTTTTTGATCTGGAATTTTGTTTCATCAGTTTATTAAATGAAAATATTTGATTTAAAAATTTAATTATTCAAGGGGGTAATTACCTGAAGGTCTACCGAAGTTAGCCACTTTTGTTCTGCAGGTTTTCACATCCTGTATGTTCCTCCTTATGAGGAGCCCAAGCGTTTATGGTAGGCTTTTAATAATGTAATTTCCTTGACATTAAAAACGCATTTTAACGTACCCCAACATCGTATTGTTTAGATATAATGTAGTAATTTTCTCCTTCAAACTTGAATGTCGTTTAGGTAGGATTGTTTAAATGATTCACTATTTTTTTTTATTATTATGGGACAGTCCACAGGCTGATGCCTAAGTACTAACTGTACCGTGGGTGTCTTAGGTTTATTGTTATTAAACCATACTTGCTTCTAAATAAAAATCAACAACATGAGTCAATTAAAGGCCTCTGGTCATTATTGGTTTTCTTTGCGTGACGCCATATCTAATCTCTTCGTAATGTCATAAAAACAGCTATTTATAACAACTTAGGTTATATATTTGCATCTGTCTTTTAATATCTCAGACTTGTTTAAATGCGTTATGTATAGACAAAGAAAACTGCCAAATTAATCGTTAACACTAGTAATGTAAATGCGGTTTAACGCGGTCTTCACTTAGTCTATGGGAAGATCAAGATCCGATCAAAGACCGACGACAACCAAGGACAAAAATATAATATTATCCGGTCGATCACATTTAATCGACTATGTTTTGGTTAGAGTATATCCAATGCAGATATTACTTTATGCTCTCATATCTACATGCCTACAGTACTTAAAAATATTTTACCACAGTTTGACATGTTTGAGACACCGCTTAGTAATATTTAATCTTATTCTTTAGATAAGAGTTCGATAATAAGTGTGCAAATAATTTGAATGAATGTGAGGATGATGAGGATTTTCCACTGACTCGGAGAGACTCGATAGTGTCAGCAACGTGAAAAAGACGCCATGGATGAATATTTGGGTATGTCCCTACGAATTTTATTAATATTAGTATAACTCGGATTTTAAATTTTTTTATTATGGTGTTAAAACAACGACAATTTTAAATTATTAGCCTTGCTTAATGTCTAAAATAATGGTCATATTAGTTTTATCTTTAACCCAATTTTAGATAATAAAAAAATATAGTCGTAAGTTTCATTAAGCGTTCAGTAGTATTTTAAAAAATGTATTGTTGTTTAGGTCAAAAATAATTTAGTAAAATAAGTCTTAAATAAAGTTTTTGCTGTGTAACATTTATTCATACCTACTGAATAATATTTTTTTATCTTTTGACAATAATTAGGAACCAATAATAGTCAACATGAGGAAGAACTTTCAAAGTACTTCAATACCAATGAAGAACAAGGTATTGCGACAGATCTTGAGAACAGTAACAAGCTTTCAACATTAAGACAACTTCTTGAACAAAAAGGAATTTCTGAAAAAGAACTTTAAATCCTGTCGTCCCTCCTAGTATAGATTCTAACATCACAATTCCAGATAGCCCTACTCCTTTTCCGAGTACTCTCTCCAGTTTGTCCCAGATATCTGCCCAAAACACTCCCTATGCGCATCCTTTGCAGACGCTAGCTAACCTTACAAGTTTGTCTACTAATACAAGAAGACGCGTAAGTTTTGAGACTCCTGCTCCAGAGGATTCTGTACCGCCAAGTCCAAACACTAGAAGCAAGAACTTTAATTTTACTCCGATTTCGCCAGGTCCTCATTCGCCAAATGGTACACAATCCAAGTGTTCTAGCACTAAGCAAGTCCATTTGTAAGCCCTAGAAACACTCCAATTCCTCGAACGAAAAATACAACACATCAGAACGCGGGGATTATGGTATCTCAAGATAACCATCGGAAACATGTCAAAGTAAAAGAACCTGATTTGTCTTTGGAGATACCAAGTGACGTGCATATTAAAAATTATATGCCGATGTCTGCGCCTGCAAGCCCTATGATAGGTAGTAGCAATAAGAGCATGCTTCAAAAATTGCTTAGTAACAACAGTAAAGTTCAATATACTCCCGAATATGCTACGTCACCAAATATCCCTCAACAGTCAACCGACACAACCCAATTCTTTCCAGATTTATCATCCAGATCTCAGTCAGTGCCGTTAAATCAAATGCAAGCAGCGGGATTTAATGCATTAGTTTCTAATTCTGAAAATATTATTTCTGAAATATTGAAAAGAGATCCAGAATTTTCTGAAATACCGGAACAGGATAGTGATAATGTTAAGCGACTTCTTAATTCGCTTGACAATAATCCTTGTGATAACAATAACATCGATGCTTTTAATTTAGATATGTCTAGCAGTAATCAGTGTTAACTGAATTTGGCTTAAATTTAATAAACACCTGTTCAGATTCTAATTTTACCCCTTTTGGTAATCAGCCACAAAAGTTAGGAATATTACTCGTTCTCAGAGTATAGACGTGGCAGCTGGTTTTGATATAACTAAATGTAATCCCTCTAGATCTGTTCCTACTACTCCTTTGCCATTTACACAGAATTTAAAAATTAATTTAATAGATAATAAAAGTTTTCAAAATAGTTCTCGATCATATCCAAATACACCGCTAAATGCAAATGAAACATTTGTTTACCAAGTAAATTCCGATTGTCTGTTGAATGGACAACCTATACGAGCAGAAACTACTGTTGATGATATTGAATTCATGCCTAATTTCCCAATAAAAAAGTGAGACTAACATAAGCCAAGAGAAAGGATTTCCGCTGGATGGTGATTTTGGTATTATTGAAAATGGTGATGCTTTAATGGATGAAAGTGGTATCTTAATGCAGCAGGGTTATACTGGTAATATTAATTAACAGTTTTAAATTGTTTAAGACCATATTTTCATTATTAAAAGTTGATATATTTTCAGTTATATGCAAGGTAGTTAAATTACTGTGGTGCTGTGTCTTATTAAAAATTGTGATCAACAAGTTTGCAGTCTTATAAGAAATAAAAGGTTTTAATAACTTAGTACTAAAAATTTATATACAGCATTTTAAATTAGTTAAGCTGGATCTAGTCAGAATATTTTTAAATTTTCTATCAACTTATATTCGGTTTGTGCAAGTCGCTGTAAATATCAGTAACATACTATTTTTTATTCTTTAATGAGAAGGTCGTTAATTTTTTTTCTCAATCAAAAGGCTTTTTAAGATCGGGCCCAAAATTTTTTTTATATATTTATTTAGGATTTTTATTTATTTAATATGTATGCCCCACCCTCTATGCCTGTGAGGTCAGATGCCTTGATTAGGTTGATATCTCGGAGAAAAAGATCTCACAGGTCTAGATGATAGGGTGTTGGTAATACTATAGCGTGAGTAAGTTTGTACACTGTTTTAACGATCTTAAAGAATAGCTTCTAGATACGTACGATTCAAGAAGGTTAATTATGCAAATTTAAAAAGCTTTTAAATTTATATTAATAATTCAGATATTTAGAAAAAAATCAAATTAGATTTTTTTGAATGTGGAAAACCATTTTCAATTTAAGTCTTTTTTTTATTTTCTTTTGCCAAAATTATTTATTTGATCATATTTCTGGATTAGAATATGATACTTTCTTTTTTTCCATTTGATATTTTAATATCAAATTAATTATAATAAATAAATTATTTTACTTTTAAAGCTTATAACGTACAAGAATGTTGTACACACAGTTATTAAAATAATTAAGGGGTTTTTAAAAATCTGTACCGATTCGTTTAATATAATTGAATCGAAATTATTTTTGATAACGTATTGATTTTTATTTCCTGATCTAATCATGATTACTTTATAAATTATGATAGTTTGGCAGTTGTCTTAAAGACACTAAATACTAAAGTATGCATTTTAGATCCGAATTAGAGACGACCTTCACACATCTGCCAACCGGTTGAGAACTAGTTTTTATCAAATGTAATATGTAAGTAAAAGCCTCGCGATTGGGTTGTCTAAAAAATTATGGTCAAGGCTATGATTAATTTAAAAAAAAAAAATGGAAAATCTTTGATACTCCCTGTATAAGTCAAATTTTATTTTTTTATACTACGTGACAATATTGACATACCAATTTCGTAAATAAATCATTTGGACATATTCGAAATTTAAAATTAAAATAATTATTTAAAAAATTGTATTATGAAATTTAAAAAAAAATGTTTAGTGGTATAACTGCCACGCATAATGAAAAATAAGAATTGACATTATACAGAAAGTATCAAATTTTTTTATGTATTTTTTTAAATTAATCATTTCCTTGACCATAATTCTTTAGGCAATCCATTTGCGATACTTTTACTTACAAATTTCATTTGAAAAAGTAGTTTTCATCCGGTTGGTAGGTGGGTAAGGTCGCCTCTAATTCTATTTGACATTCTTTTTTTCCTAAGACTCCTTATAAGCCATGCTGCAGGTAGTTTAGAGCATTTAAAATTGAGGGTAAAAAAGTTATTGCTTTAAACAGTTTACTAACATATTGTAAAAGTGTATTAAAGTTTTTCCCCTCCACCAAGACGAGCGTTATTAATGGTTACGCCAAGAAGGTGCAGCAAAACAAACAGTTTTCAGCCAATAATTTGTTTTATTTTATTAGCATGGCAAAATTATTTTAATGGTATGTCATTTTAATAGACCTATACTAAATAAAAAAATGACTAAAATCTCTACGATAAAGGTCCTGTCACCTTTCTTGTGAGATGCATTCTTTAGGGTAACAGTCAGGTGAAGTGGAGCAAATAGAAAACAATGATTTTAGTTTTTGTATTTTCACAAAAGATTATAATTTAACATTTGCCCACCCCACAAATATCCTAGAAATCCGAAAATGAACGGTAAAGGGGATGGCATTTTTGTGCTAGCGATGTACGAGGTAGGTCCGTGCTGACCTGACTCCAAGCAGGGCGGCGTAGTAAGTGGGGGAAGCAGCATGACAAGTGGAGGAAACGGTCTTTTCGTGTGCCGGTAAATAGGATAGAATTCTTTATGCACCTTTGCCGCGTCGCCATTACTAACTATAGTCTCTGTTATAAAGCGCTTAAAACCATAAAATCTTTACTGCCATTTTTACGTTTTTTTTGCCTTTTTCGCCAACTTGTCTCTTGGCATATGAAAGTACTAAATTATGCAAACAGCAGCACTTTTATTTTGTTTTTAAAAGGAATTTTTAATTTTTTAAATCTAAGTTTAATGCTTGTAATGTTAAATTGCCTTTATAGAAACTAGCTATATGTTACTGCTTTTTCCTTTGTTCGTTGATAGATCAACCTGAAATAAGAAAAGCTAGTATTTTTACACTCACCTTTGTATATTCCACTGCATAATATACATACAAAAATGGGGAATTTTAGTCATCAAAGGTATAATGGCAGATTGTTGTGGCTATATAGTGCACGTATTTTTGGGCTGGAGAATGCAGAAAGATTCAAACAGATTTTTATTATAGCACTTGGCAGCTCGACTTATTAATGGGTTTGGTTGGGCATGCAACAAAAATACATATTTTGAAATAATTTCTGGAGCGAAAGGTGATCTCTTCATGATAAATCGTGTTTAATTAAAATTTAAATTATTAAAGTTAATAAGTTTGCCGCTATTTATAAGGCTAAAAAGAAAATAACGGAAAATGGTTTCAAAAAGGATTGAAGCTAATTTTTTGTGATAATGCCTATTATACCACCACCACATTTTTACTTTTAAAAAATTCTTAACTAGTTTACTTTTCTTAAAAGAAAAAAAAAGTTATAATGAAAATGTGGTTATTTTTTTGTCAAAAATGTATTTTTTTAAAAAATTTAACTTTTTAAAAATTTTTTACAAGGGTTATCTGTGATAAATTATATTTGGAATATTGGGGTTATTTTTTTCTTGTTTTAACTTTCCGTCTCAAAAAGTGAAATAGGTCTAAAATAATTAATTTAGTTAAGAATTATGTTATATTTAATTAACTTAAGTTAACATATTAATTGTTTTCGGACCAAAAAGAGAACTTTATAAATTGTTAGCATAATTTTATAATTGTGTATTTTTAATGTACATTTTATTTATAATAAAAACCTGTTAATACATTTTTAAAATTAAACTTATGTTTTTTGTATAAGAAAAAACTTTACATTTATTTAACTATTTAACATTTTTCTAAAATATATATATATATATATATATATATATATATATATATATATATATATATATATATATATATATATATATATATATATATATATATATATATATATAAAAGGGTGCCACAGATTCGAGTGCATGCATGGGGATCTCGGAAACCGTAAGAGATACGAAGTCGGTTAAATTATGGCAAGTTGCGCATTTAGGTGCTAACAACATGCCGATTAGAAAGTTGTAAATTCAGTACTTCCGGAGATGTCGGAAAAAAACGAAATTGGCTGATTTCGTTTTATTTTTATGGCGTTATTTAAAGAGATATGAAAAAACAAAAGACACTCTCATGGCCACTTCTTAAATCTACAAAACAGCGTTGAGAGATTTTCCGTACGACGTTTTTGTTTTCCTTAAACCATCATCAACTTTATTTTTTTAAATGCGGCACTCAATTGTTTATTGCATTTTTTTAAGCAATTATAATCCCAATTACAATGATGTATAACACTTAATATTTTTTTTAAATAAACCCCATTTTCCATAAGAGACAATGAAATAAGACAAGAAAGCACATTACTTCTTATAGGGCCGTTCCATATTTGTTAATAAATATTAAGTGTTATACATTTTTGTAATTGGGATAATAAGGGTTTAAAAAATAAAATAAAAAACCTAGGTCCGTATTTAAAAAAATAAAGTTGATAAAAGGTTTTCCCCAAAAAACAAAGCGTGGAAATCTCTCAAGCTGTTTTGAAACAAAAAATACCATGAGAAGGTCTTTCAAACTCAAATAACGTCGAAAAAATAAAGGCAAATCCCGGCAAATTCGGTTTTCCAGATGTCTCCGGGAAGTGCTCGAATTTGGCTAACCAGTTTGGGATGTTGGGTAGGCACTGCCCTGATAAGCCTCTTCTTTACATCCCCAGCGCCCTCTGTATATATATATATATATATATATATATATATGTAATAATATATGTATATATGTATATGTATATGTAATAATAATAATATATATATATATATATATATATATATATATATAATATATATATAATAATATATATATATATTTTATATTTTATATGTATATAATTGTTTAATTTGTCTCTGTTCCATAATTGTATTTTTAAATACTTATCTACACTGGTATATTATTTAAATTTAAATTTTCCTTTTAACCTTGTTACTTGCTTAAGCTGCAATTTGAATTTATATCTTATTTGAGCTTGTTTGTATATATGGTTTAAAGTGAATATTTACTGATAAGAAAATTTAATACATGTAACTGATGAAAAACCGTTTAAAAACTAAATTTTTTATTAATGCTCTTGTGGCGCGAATGGAAGTTTATTGGTACATAATTGTATTAATATAGCAATCAAAACAAATGCGACGTGAAAACAAAATATTATGGTATGTTACCACTGAACAGCCTAACAAACCCTGTTTTTCGTTTTCATTTGCACAAAACTTCTTCGTTGATTTTTATTTGGTGTATTACAACACTAAATCATTACTTAGAGAAAGGAAAAAATCGATCAGTGATATAACGAAAAACTAAAATGCCTTTGTAAAACTTTTATTACATTTTTAGTAATTTATTATCTAGAAGAATTTATTTGTACTCCGTATAGAACAATAGTTTTATACTTCCATTAAAGTCCTAAGGTCCACAAAATCACATTGTAGGTACTTACTTTAGTCTGTGCCATTTTACTCGTGCTTAGAATATTAGGTAAAATCTAATTTATACGTAGTGCGCTAGATAAGTTCTGTCGTACTTACAGAATATTCAATTTTTCTCGAAGTAATCACCATCAGCCGCTGTGCAAGACTTCATACGCTCGAAGCAAGTAGCAAAAGTTTCTTTCCAAAATAGCGCAAATTTCGTCAAACGCTCCTAATAGCTCTGAGTTGCAAAAAAACTTTCGCCCTTTTAATTATTTCTTTACATAGGGAATAAAGAAAAATCACATGTCCAAGTTCGGACTATAGGAAGGATGACTAAGTAATTTTTTTTTAGATTTCTCGGAAGGTGGTCGTAAGACAGGCTCGATGAGCTGGAGCATTATCATGGTAAAAAACCAGGTATCGAGTCCCCTGAGTTTGGTCACTATTTTTCAAGACTTGAAAAACTTTTGGGAGACATTCATTTGTGTACCATGATGCTGTGACAGTCTTGTGTGTTTCTTAAGAAACAACCGCCAAAATCCCTCTTTTACTAAAAAAAAACTGCTACCATTAGTTTCTTCACAGAACGAGCTTCTTTTACTAATGTCGGTGGTTCTTCATCTTCAAATATCCACATTTTGCTCTGGGATTTAGTTAGGACATCGTAAAAATAAATATAGGTTTCGTCACCTGTGATGATTGAATTCATATCATTAGAGTCACCGTCATCAAATTTTTTGAACATTTGTTTGCACCACTTTGCTGTCTGCTCCCGTAGAGTATCGGTCATCAAATGTGGTACCTAGAAGTGAATACACTTTTAACTTTAATTCGTTGTGTAGAATATAATGAATAGTCGGTGCACCTATCTTTATTAAATTCTCTGTTTGATGGTACGTTATTCGTCGAATAAGATTTTTTATGGTTAGAATATTTTCATCAGTCGTCCCTTTGGAATTGTAAATACCACCTTTCTACAGTCCTTAAAGATGGACAAGTATCGTCCAACACAACATTCATTTCTTCAAACAATTGTTGCTTTGTAACACCACGACGAAAATTGTACAACATAATAACATGAACATCACGTCACGTCGACTAGCCATTACGTGATTTATTTTTTTATTATTTATAAATAATGAAAACACAATACGCGGATCAGACGGCAACTGTTAGTAATCATGAAGTAAAGTTTATCATAGTACCCTCAAGCAAGTCTCTTCTTGCTTCGACATGTGTACGACAGAATTTTTCTAGCGACCTACGTATTATCTGTTTGCAGTTTTATACTTATTTTAAACCTGTGTACATGCTTTATATTCAGTGTACGTCAAGGAAAGCGTATAAAATTGTCTTTTTTTAAATAAAATAATTTAATGTGTATTTAACTTTGGCACCAGTTTATGCTAGCGAAAAAATAAGAGGCTTCGACGTTCTTTGAATTTTCTTTCAATATTCTATTTGTTAGAAAGTTATCTAAAGTAACTAAAACTTTGTAAAAACGTCTAGAAATATAATATTTTATGAAATTAGCCCATTTCCATTTTTTTGAAAAAGTCAGGTTTGAAACTCGTAAATACTTTTGTTTCTGTCATTTTTTGTGATTCATTAATAAAATAAAATTTTATTAGGCGTTTGTTTGTTTGCTATATTAGTGACTTTGTACCTTTATTTTATTAACAATGTCGATAAATATAACGGAAAGGCTGAGGAACTAATTAGTGGTAGCTAAAAAAAAGGTATACATTTTTTGAGTGACTAAATTTTACGAATTTTTCTTTGGAAATGTTACTGAAAGTTGTTTTCGGGGTGGTAACCATGAAGCTAAAATTAGTTCTTTCATATATTTTTTTTTCCACAAGTTTAAAAATATAAGGGGATAATATATTTGTTTAAAAAAATTACGTGATCTTTAAAATAATGTACAGGGCAATGTAATAGGAGACCATAAAGCAGATCCATAAAAGATGCAAAAAGGTTTTGTTTTTTAATAATTTAAAAGGCTATTGTTTTAAAATATTTTTTTAAAACAGGGGAACAGGAGTACACGTTGTTTGTTAAATGGGAAGCACTTAAATTTTTAAATTCTATGAAATATTTTAAATATTGATATATCCATTACCTAAATTAAATTTTTTTGAAAACATTTAAAAATGCCATTTTAATGTAATGCAGCAGTTATATAAACTAAATAAATTCACTTTTTTTAGTTTTTTTTAATCTGGCCAAGTTATTTTTAATTTCATTTAGGCCGAAAGTGGACTACAGCTTGCACCTTTCTAGGTTAGCGACTTAAATGGTCACAAAACCTTTATTTTACTGTGATACATGACAGCTGCTTAATTTGGAATCAGGCTTGTCATGATGCAAGTTAAGATATTCTAAGTCTTTATTTTTTAAAATATTTTATTACAATAGTAGCTAATATTTAATATGTTTATTAATTCGTTCTCTGTTAAATATTCTAAGTTGGTCTACCCTGTAAAATTGTCATAATTGTTTATTTATGTTCAGCTAGATTTTGGCTCAACAATATTAAACCTTATTTGTTTAAAAAGATACAAGTTTTTAGGATAGAAAAAAATATGCTATGATATAAAAAGCTTCTTCAAAACTGTGATTTACTTAGAGCACTTGCCTATTCTTTTTATTTTAAAATTGCCGGTCCGACCATTTTTTTGTCAAACATTTACATAACCTGTGGCTAGATTGTGTTCCTATAGAGGAGAATATAATCTGTTTTGTAATATTGTGATAAAGTACATTGTTTATATACTTTATTGAAACATGGTTAGTTAAACGTTATGACTGGTATAAATACAATTTTAGGCTTTGGACATTCTATAAAAGTTATTGAATTTTATTAATTCGGCTTAACAGTTGGGTTGAAAAGAAATATGCTTATAATTGCTTTGTTGGCTAGCTAAACAGCTGATCACAACCATGATTCTAAACTGGTAACGGGGAATCACAACGTTCAGACTAATCGGCTTTGCATCTGGGGTGAATCTAGTTTGTGTAGATCGTTTTTGGAGTGTAGTTTGGATTTTATATTATATAATTTTATTGAATTAAAATATTCATAAAGTAATTATTACTTAGTCTGATCTGAGTACCACAGATTCTTACTACAACCAAAAAAAAGTGATCTGCGCAGCCTAGTCTGAACAGTGCAGTTCAAATACAAACATTGCACAAACGGTTCGAGCTTTTGAGGGTACTTTAGCCAAGTTCCTTATCGACATTTCTTGCTTCTTTTACTAAAAAACGTTCCTCTATTTTATCTATTTATCATATGTCGCGTTCTATTAGCAGATTATCTGCTACCAGATCATGTGAAAATGTGCTCCCGAGCTTGCACCCATCCTTACTCGCCTCATTCAAATTTCTTACGGCACGGGCATTTTCCCGGAGAGTTGGAAAGCTGCACCTGTGCAACCTGTCCCCAAAAAAGGATCCAAAACTCTCCCTTCTAACTATAGACCTATATCTCTTCTTTCTGTTGTTTGCAAAGTAATGGAAAATTCATTAATTCCCAAATCTTAAAGTATCTGGAAAAACATATGATCTTACATGATAGACAGTACGGATTCCGTCACAGTAGATCCACAGCTGATTTTCTTTCCTTTGTCTCACACAACTGGAACAAGTCCCTTGAGTTTCTTGGTGAATCCCAGATCGTTGCTCTTGACATATCCAAAGCTTTCGATCAGGTCTGGCATGATGGGCTTCTCAACAAACTTCCTTCTTACGGTCTTCCACCTAAGCTTTGCTCTTGGCTTTCCTACAATACTTAGCATTCTGGAGGCCATTCAAAGAAGAGCCGTTCGTCTTACAATCCTACTCCCCAATTTCATGAAATTTTGACCAGTGACCATCAACTATTTCATAAACGATTAAATTCTTTTAAATGGGGATTAGCACTTTCAAATATTCAAAGAAGCTGGCCGGATGGTCTGTTAGCTAAAAGGTCTTAAATTTTTGCAGTTGATCACTGGTCAATTGTTACATGGTTTTGTCAATTTCTTACAGTATAACAGAAGTTGTTGTTGAATACAACCAGTGCATAATTCTCTCAGGGAGCCCTCAGCCCAACGATAATTGCCATTGACACCTGGATTAGCGGGTAATAATGTATTGTCCATTGAAGTTATTAACAACAACAAAAAAGGCCTACTATGATAAAAGTAGCAGCCCTGCCGTATAGTATAAACCTGTTTATTTTCCCTGCAGAATATAAGCGTAAAATATGTGGCTGTTTTATTATCTTTTAAAGCGATATTACACTTCTCATCTTGTTCCAGGTCGACGAAGCCTGCGTTGTTTTGATGGTTGATAAATTTTTATGCGTAAACTTATTAAAGTCCATGTTATATAAATTTCTTGCTTGCTTCATGTAACCAAAGTATCAAATTTTCATTGAAACTTTACTAACTGTATTGCTGTGACACTTGGCCATCGGCATCGGTTTACATCCGAGTAGTTTTTGTTAAATTACACTATTTCGACAGTCGACGGTCTCAATTTCCGATAATTTCAATAAGACATCCTATAATTTTACAATTTTGGATTCCTGGGATTATTCTGCGTCCAACTGATATTCCATATGTCAAATTTTGATAGCCTTGAAAAAAATAAATATTTTTTCGATCTGGGCCAAAAATTATTATTCTGATGCCAATAAAAAACCACTTTGTAAATGCTTTAGAATCGCATTTTGAAATATCACAATGAAAATAATCCATTTTTTCAAATGGGAAGATAACGTTCACCCAGTCATTAGAAAAGCTTAGCCTACAGAGAATAATTTTAAGTTTAAAAAATCAAAGATGTCAAAATTTGACATATGTGTACCCTTAGACGTAAAATGTCACAGGAATCAAAAATTTAAAAATATACAGGTGTCTCATTTAAAAATCAACAGTTGAGGCCGTTTTTAGTGAAATCAAAAGTCACATTACTTGTCAAAAAACGTCAAATTTGACATTATATGATATCTCAAAGTTTTATTTTTCTATCTTAAAAAATGCAGAAAAAGGGGTGAGCCACTCTCCTGGATCACCCTGGTATATATTTCAGTGCTAAATTATTCACTTTAGGAATCGGATTTTGTTTGCCATTTTTAAATCGGCTGCTATTAGCGGATACCGTAATAAAGTTGATCGAGTTAGTAAAAATGCCAGTAATAATTTAAAATGCGAGTTTCAGTTAAAAATCCGGTAAGATATATCAAGTCGAGTAACCTCTGTTAATATTTAAGCTTCTCCTGTCTATGCAGAGTCCGAGCATCTGGCGTTTTAACAGTGTTTCTTTGATTTAGGTCTGCAACTACACCACGCTGGAGTGTCCTAGTTTTATAACCAAGAGGACTTTGCTATTTAGGCCTACATATAACTTAAACTTTAACTATGTTAAAAATTCTGGGCAAATCTTTTTTTGTGTCAGAGAATAGTATTGGTTCTTAACATCGAATTATTCTTACTTTTCATTTACTCTTCTACAGGGGGAGCTAACTACCCCGATCCGAGACCGGTAATTTACTATCCGGCGACCAGCGATCCGTCATCTTATTTTCACTCTTTTAAAACAAAACACACAAATAATTTCTGGGGGTGACGACATTCCCCAGAAATAGACCGAGTGTAGTGGTCTAAAGCTTGCTATACAATGATAAAGGGATATCTGGCATATGTCCCCCTTTTTAGTTTTCATAAATAAAAATTGGAAGTGCGTGCTTATTGACTAATTTTGTTCGGTCACAGTGGTAAGACTTTAAGGGTATATTTTAAGTTTTTATCATTACTATCTTGCGGGAATTAAAGAACATTACCATAATTTAAAAACCCGATTAATACGTGGTAAAATTTATAAATGATTATAGGAGAAAAAACAATACTTTTTTAAAAAAAAATAAATTTTTTTTTTTTTCCAATTTTTTAAAGGTTTTTTGGGATAACTACCTATAATTGTGTTTTAAATGTGGAAAATTTTAACTTCTAATTAACCAATCGCAAAGTCCTATCCTAGAAAATATTACATTTCCACCTGTGACTCCCGTGGCCTATAAATTCTTTAAAAAAAGACAGTAACCACTTTACATAAAATGTGTGCTTGTTTATTTTATCCCACTACAATTGTAAATATAAGGTAAAATTTGGGTTAGGTCTTGTAAATTTTATTTTTCCTAATAGGTTTATTAGTTTTTATCTAATTGTACTAATGTTAACCTTAAATACACTTTTTGATTACATTTGCTGGGTATTTCCAAAGTTTTAAGTAATTTTTAAAAAACCCAAACAAACTGAGTGGGTTATGCTTTTTTTACACACAATAAAATTTTTTAAGCTCTAATTTTGAGAAAGTATAAGGCATAACTTTCATTTTTAACATCAATAACCTCATTAATCCATTTAAAAAATAAAAAATAAATCTTAAATATTTATCACATATAAAATCGTTCGTTACGTCTTTTTTACAGAAAGCAAACAATCTTTGATAAAAAAAAAGTTAATTTAAATTTTTATATTTAAAGAAATGGCTTTTTTTGTTTTAGGATTAAAAAATATATTTTGAATTTTAAAAAGCTAAACCGATATAAATTATTAGACTACTTTGAATATAATATAGCCTACTTAAATAATGATTTTAGTAATTGTTATTTGTCACTAGGGGTCGCAAGACCAAACCATTTTTTAAACCGATATTTTAGGTACGACCTTGAATAGATTTCGGTATCCGGGATATTCGATATTTCGGGATTTTAAGAAATTGTAGGATATACATTTTAGTTAATAATTAAGGATGGGCATGACAATTTAGTGGTTATTAGAGGATGAATAAAAAATATTATTTTTAAATAAAACTATTTTTAATCAAAATAAAAGTTTCAAGGTTTTAAATTAATATCCAAATCAAAATGGTTATTAACGAAAACATATATTAAGCAATACTATAAAAATTTTTTTTATACACTGCGTGAAAAGTTCGTTTTTTCCGTTTTTTGGAAGAAAAATTTCCTTAATTTTTTCTTTTTTCGGCCTTTGCTTTTTACCCCTTTTTTTAAAACCCGATTTTCCAAAATTTTTTATATAAAACAAAAATTTTTAAATTTTTAATAAAATTTTAAAAAAAAAATTTTAAATCTACTTTCAGAAAAAAAAAATCAAATTATTACTTTTAATCAGCTCTAATGAAACTATAAAATTGATTTTAACATTGCTAACTAATCTACGAATGTTTGTTTTTAATTAACAATTTTTACACATACATAATACAACTAATTGGAATTTTTTTTTTCACTATATTTCGAAAATACCAAAAAATTCAGTTTTTGTGATATTAATATCGGTATTTTTAAGTCCATTTTCGTATTCGGGATCTCGGTTTGCAACCCCCATTTGTACCTATAGTTAAGCAAAACGGTTTTACTAGGCTTTGCAATATACGGTATTCTATCTATAGGAATTTTCATTATTTTTTCTCGAAAAAAAAAATGAATGAATTTTTATAAAAGTTGGTGCATAAGAAAAACCTGATGTTTATTTAGAATAAAATATATAGGGTTTCTAAGCAATATAAAATGTGGCTTCTAAAAAAATTAACATATTTGAAACCCAGATAAAATTGTATTTTTATTTTACGTCTAATTTTTTTGGTTATCATGGTCATACGAAAAAAATTGTTGGCTTAAATATTTTTGGGAACTATTTTTTATTTTGAGTTTCTGTATTTAATTTTTAAATTGAAAATCACCCAAAAATTTAAAACAAAATTATTTATTCTCATTTGTAGCCAAAAATTTTTTCTGGTTACTTGGATTTTGTAAAATGTTAATTGTTAGTTCATTAAAATTGTTAGAGTTGTTAAATTTAATTTTCCTGTATATTTCGTTTAAAAAAAAACATTTTTAATACTACTAAAGTAGTAAAAATAATTTCACTAGCTTGTTCCTATAATCTGTGTTCTAATAAATTAAGTTTTTGTCTGCTATTGCTCGGAATTGTCGGGGAGGCTATTTTTTATTTTCTAATTTTTTTTTTAAAAAAAGTTTTAAAAAAGTATTTGCTGTGGCTTGTAAGAAATTTTTTCATTTCCACTAATTTTTTTTTTACCTTTGGGGATTAAAATTAATGGAAACTTTATTTTAGTTTAAATATTAATATAAAGGGAAAATTTCTAAATCTGGTATTTGGGCACAAATCTGATTTCTTAAAAAAAAAAGAAAAGTTAAAATTTGCTTAATTTTTTTTTTATATATTAAATTCCCTTTCAATTTAATTCACGTTTCCATTAAAAATTTGTTCTTAAACATATTTAAATTTTATTATAAAAAAACCCTTTGTGCTAATGGCTTTTACATTTATGCTATTATATAAAAATATTTAAAATAAATATTAATTTTTAAAATTATTATATAAAGTTTTTTTTAAAATTAAATTAAAATTTAATATTATTTTAATTTTTTATTATGTTGTTAACAATATCTTAACTTTAACCTAGATATGCCCGGACCTTTACTCGCATTCCAAAAAAAAAATTTAAAAAAAAATACATGTTAAACAAAAAAGACCCTGAAACGAATAAAGGGTATAGAAATCCATCCATTCTTATAGTCTTACATTTAATAACAATTATAATTTTTTAAAAAATGTATCAGCTTAGAACTAAGACCATTAATATGAATTTTTCAAACTTATTAATATCTTGTTTCTATCATTGTAAAATTCAGCTTTTGTTGATGTTACCAACTTCTAAATAATGCATTTAGTTGTAAGTATACCTAAAATTGAGAAAGATTGCTTTTTTGTATTGTTTTTTCCATATTGTAGACCTGAAGAAGGAAATTTTTTGAAAGCTCGTTAAATAAGAAGTGTTTCACTTTAATTAGCCCTCTCCTGGACCGATACCCAAAAATTTATTACCTTTGTTGTTTAACTGGTCGGCCAAGACTTCCCTCCTTTATTTTATATATATATATATATATATATATATATATATATATATATATATATATATATATATATATATATATATATATATATATATATATATATTTATATAAAGCCATCTTCAACACTGGTTATGAGATATTAAGAATAAGATTTAAATATGTTGTGGAAGAACTAAATTTGGTTCAATGGAAGGCGTGGGAATTAAATCAATGAAGGAGACATTGCTGAATATAAAAAAAAACTAAGCAATTTTTAAAATTTTTCTTTTTTTTTTAATGAAATCAGATTAGATCGACCCAACATACCTAGTTTAGATGTTTCTTTACTATTAATATTTAATGACTCAAGTAAATGTCTTCTTCATTAATTTAATTCTACGCCTTTAGTGATTTTTATTAAATAGCACTTTTTAAATTTAAAGTTAGGGCTGTCACTACGGCCGAAACACCTCCCCCTTTTCCCTCTGAGGAATAAAATTTAAATTAGTGTCAAAGGCAGGATTTTATTTTCTTAATTTTTAATTATAAATATTTAAAGATATTCAATATAAGTTCATAGTAAATTTTGAAAAAACCCAACAAATGTACGAAATAAAATCGTTTAAAAAGTAATATTTTATTTCTGTCAAGAATTGGGGTTTTAAACTTTTTTTCGTTAATAAATATTGCTTAATAAACTAATTATGTCTAGAACAGAAGTGTGTTTAGGGGTAATTATTGCCATAAAATATTATTCACGCTAAAAAATAAAGCTATTTTGGTCAAAGCTATATTATTAAGGGCCTTTTATTTTGGGTTTAGATATAAAAAAAAAATTATGTCTTTTCTTTGTTAATATTAAACTATAAAGGGACAGGCTTATGGAGATGTGGGAATATTTAATTATTTCTCTAAATGTACAAGGTTCAAACATATCCCATACTTAAAAAATAATTTCTAAAATGTTTTTTTGTAAAAGTATACAATTGGATGCTAAATTTTTTTGGGTCTTATATAGGTTTTTTCACACATACATTAGATATTAAAGTAATTCATTCATTCTTTTATTTCGGTCTCCTTACTTTCCTTAATATTTTTATAAAATATGTGCTTTTAACTATAAAATAATTTACTGCCTCTTAATATCTGTAGTCTTTTATTTTTAATGATCTCTTTTATATTGTTTGCCAAAAAAAAATGAATGTGTAGTTTTGCTTTTTTTGGGAAAAATGTTAACACAATAGTAATGAGAATTGTACATACAAATATCGACGAAAGTCTGAATATATTGGTAAGCTCATTTTGTAAAAAAATGGTTTCAATAAAGATGTATTCTGCAAAATATTTTACGGAAATTGTTTTAGAAATTGTTATTTTCCCAAAAATAAAATTTATTTTTAAAAGGGGAATTGAAACTTAGACTAGTTTGGATGTTTGGGATATTTTATCTATATGAACAATAAAATATATTCGTATTTCCTGTTTTTTTTTAATTTTTGTTTTTATTTTGTCCAAAGATTATATATTTATACCGGGTGTCACAGCTAACATGTAAAAGCTGAGTAATTTTTGTTTACAAAGATAATGTTCCAAAATTGGGAAAAGGTTCGACTTTTTTTGTTTAACCTAAAAAACCTTTTAAAATGGTTTCTAAACCTCAGTAAGTCATGATATACAGGTTGGAAATTTATTAAAATATAGTGTGCTTTGATTCGACGATGACTAGATTTTTTATATTTCGAGAAAATACTGAAGTTTTGCAGTATTTTTTGGGAAAAAAAAATAGTAACATCATATTTTCATTTGTCCGTTCTATGAAACATTTTTTTTTTTTTTTGTTTTTAACATACGATCGGGATCAATCATCATTGACTTTATTAGCTATTAGAGCAGCATTATTTATTTAATGATAACCAATTAAAAATATCGTCATAGAGGTTTAAATTAAATGATGATCAAATCTAATCAAAATGGAAAAATATTTTTCTTATAAATTGATTAATAAAAGTATTTGTTTTTTTTTATTTTTCAAAATATTCCCCTGCTTTAGAACTTTTTCCCGAAATATGAATCACTCTTCACTGACTGAGAATGTAAAACATATTGTAATATATCATCATTTTTTTAAAGAAAACACACCCTTTAATATAGTCCAAGCTGCATATTACTCAAACTTATTTGAATAAATGTTTTTGACGCCAATAAAAAGCAAATGTCACATTGTGACATATGGTCAACATAATTTTAAGGCGAATTTGATAGACTAAAAAAACATACACGATGATTTTAAAAAAAATTACTTCCGGTTAAACCGGAAGTTTTAAAAAATAAATTATCAAGTCTCGAAGAGGACAACTTTCTGCTATAAAATATCTGCAATTTAAAAAGAATTCTTTATAAATAAGAAAGTAATAGCTGTTGCATCTCCGCTTCCCCCAATTCCCTTGTTTTAACACAAGTAAATTTTTAACGAAGAATAAATAAGCAATGCTAAATGATCATCATAAAGTAGCTGTAAACGAAAAAACACACACACACACGTAGCAACGTAATTTATCTCCATTGCACAATTAACATTTTTAGGCGAAAGCAAAAGGTTATTCAGAATGTGTTCTTTAATTTGTAAATGGCCCACAGACTATCGTTTTTTTTAACCTTCTTAATCGCCGATTAAGACTGCTCGGTGGACGATTAAAACTTTTTTTTCCCCTACACTTAATTTAATTTTAAATCGCTTAATCTCCAAAAGCTCAGTCATTCAAAATGTAAATAAAGTATGTTTATTTGTTACAAGAATGTTTAAAAACTTCAAGAATACAAGCGCGGCCAAAAATTTTCACTAAAAGGTGTTATGTTTGGTTTTCGCCACAAACTAGCAATGTTAATCGAAACTTTTGATCGTCACGTTTAAAAAACTGTTCGAACGAGGTCTGTGGGGGCCTTGGGTACATACTGATCAGAAATCACAGCATTTTTTTTAAAAACCAAGCCTCCCCCACTAAAAATTTAGGGCAGATAAAACTTCAATGCAAAAAATTTAAAGAACTCGCAAAAACGTACCGGTTATCATCAAATTGGGGTATTCTTTTATACATCTTAACTACTAACAACACAACTGCGACCAGTGTTATTGTTTCAGATAGCGTTTAAAATGACTATATACCTGCAGTCACTACGCTTTTCCCTTTTTTGCTGCATTTAGTGCTTTTGACCGATGAATCTGAATCTGAGGAGGGTGATAGATATCAACTAGGGCCCCAGTAGGCCGGTGCTTCCTCTTAAAGGGGACTCTTCACTCAGTACGCCCCATCCTACTGGTTTTAAATTGGTCGTCGAGGGAATTTCCTTAAGTCTACCAAGGAAAGCAAATATCGCCCAGCATGGATCCTCTCTTGGGGGAAATCAGGGGAATCAAGGATGTGCTCCACCCCCGTCTTCCGTTTCTCCCCGTTTTTCCACAAAACCTTTACAAAAAAAAGGGAAGGGGCCCCCTGGTTGCCAAGTAATGTTTAGCTGTATCTCTGTCAGAATAGTTCAGTACTGGAAAGGTTTCAGTTTACTGTTTCATCCCATCGCCTTATAAAGGGCTAATAGAGTATCTTTTGATTAGGGCCTTTTTCGCAGACCCTGTCAGACCTACGAAAGGTTTGGTCCCGGCATGCCCCTGCTCGACCGATGATCAGGGGGGATATGTCGAACGTAGCTATCCCAAAGGAAAATGTATTGTTCCGTAAAACCCGTATAAAAACAGGATCGTCATTTACACCCTTTTTTTTAACAAATTGAGGTTAACAAACCCTTTCTAAGGTAAAACAACTGTTCAGTCGTCATGTCATTCAATGACGTTCAGCAGTCGATCCCCTTACCCTCGTAAAGATTTTTTTTTTACGCTTTATTTCTTTTTTCATATCTTAACTTTCTCTGGCCACCGCCTTTTTGAACTTTTGGATGATAGAAATTATTAGAATGAACGCCTTACAAGGGTTCTTATTGCTTGATTGGTCGAACGGTTTAGGATATAATAAGTTGTAGGGAAAAATATACAAAATGGGGTTTGAGTAAAATTGGGGGGCCGGCGCCAGTTCTCTTGGGGGACTTCCCCCGCAGACGCCAGACACCTGACGTCCGGGCGCCTGACCCCCCCCAAGCGTTAAAAGGGAACCCGCCTATCGCCTGTCATATTTCGCGAACCGTGGTGTAGAAAAGTTAGGAATCTTAACCTAACTATATTTATGTCACCTGTCAAATCCACGTTGTGATGTCATCGCTATTTTGAAAATAAATAAAAAACCTAGCAGGATTCGAACCAACTAGCACCTCGTCTTATTGCTTCTGGTTCCAACGCTTTAAACCATGCGGACACCGTGGTAATCTAAATAGTATCGGTTAAAATGTGTACAGTAGAAGACATAATTAGGAATCTTAGGTTAACTATATTTTAGAGTACTGTGCATGTGTTAAAATAATAGCGTCAAATGTCAAACCTAACATGTGGGGCCCTGTGTTTAATCAGCATGTAGGGCCCTGCTCTTAAGCATAAGACCTGTGTCTTGGGCGTGGGGGCTCGGAAAATATGGTGAATTATTCCGTAATATATAGGTATACAGATGATGACGGTAGTTAAATATAAGACTTACCGTTGTTTTAATAAGCAAACCTTATGCACTTGATTATTAATAAAATATGGCAGTTGCCGAATTATTCCGAATACGTAACATCAAATGTAATGTCTAGTTAAAACCTCGATGATGATGATACTGATTAAATATAAGAAACGTTGTTTAATAAACTTAAACTTTATGCACTTGATTATTAATAAATTATGGCAAGTTTGCCGAATTATTGCAGTAACAACATATAGTGTTAGTTAAAAACCCTATGATAGTGATACTGATTAATATAGAAACGTTGTTTAATAAGCAAACCTTATGCACTTGATTATTAATAAATATGGCCGTTGCCAATTCATTCCCTATGCCGTAACATCAAACATAAAGGATAGGTCTAGTTAAAACCTCGATGATGATGAAATATAAGTTTGCAATCCCATACATATATTTATGGTTTAAGCCTAACGTAGGATAAAATCAGCTTATATATAAAATTAAAAACACAGCCACCGAATGCAAAAAATAGCGACTAGCGTATCGATAATGATGCGAAGCACAATTCCGAATTGCAGGTGCGTCAGCGGTATATCAAACTAAAATTGGTGACTCACAACAAGCTCATAGCTCAGTTAAATATCTTAAAAAATAAGATTGCTACTAGAAATTTTATATTAAATATGTTTCATAACCCATAATACACAACCAGGTTAAAAGTATACAAAATCAGAATGATAAAAATATTTTACATATCTGGGTTTTTAAGTCTAACAAATAACAGGGCTAAAAATTAGCAACTAATGCATTTTTAAAAGTGTGTAAATTATGAGGCAACCTTCACTCAAAAATCTTTTTATTCAAATTCAGGATGTTGAAACATACATGTTGTCAGTTTAATTTAATATTACCATAAAGCCCTTTTGGTAACACTATGTATATCTTTTTTATTTAGTATTCGATTGAAATAATTTCTTTTATTCTAATTCAGTATGTTAAAACATACACTATTTGATGTTTAAATTTAATATTATCTTAAAGCCTTTTTGGCAACACTATATATAACTTTTTACTTATTAACAGATTTAGATAATTGTTTTTATTCTAATTCAGGATGTTAAAACATACATATTTGATGAAACAATTTATTTAAGCATAAAGCCTTTGGCAACACTATGTATAACTTTTTTATTTATCAACATATTTAAATAATTCTTTTTTATTCTAACTCAAGATGTTAAAACATACATGGTCAAAATTTAATATTGGCATAAAGCCCTTTTGGCATCACTACATTATAACTTCTTTTTATTTATCATAGGATTGAAATAATTCGTTTTTAAATGAATTCTAATTTTCTCCACCCTCCTATCAAATTATAGACTTTCGGTCAAAATAGCTAAACCTTAATTAAAAACATTTGCCACAATTTAACAACTTAACTTATACAGCGTTTTAACTAAGATTAAAGTACACAAACTATAGCTTTAAATATTCTTTTAAGTAAATCATTAGTAGTTTAATTTAAGGAAGTATACGTTTTCAATAAATAGTTAGACAAATCATTAGTATTAGAATTTTAACGGCAAACATGTAATACAGAGGTTACGGAATAGATGTTTCACTAATTGCTTGACAATCATTTAGTAAGTTTATTACATTATTACGACTTAGCCATCAGCATTTATAGGTATGAGGTCAGAAGGGCTTGTTTTAACTATATTTTGGAAATAAATCAACAAGATGCAATCATACAAAATTTTTATCTCTCTACCATAAATGCGCTTTCAAACTCACAGAATATTACGAGTATTAATTTTCTTAAATAAATGTAATGGAAAATTAGAAGTTTATTCGCTTATTTCCAACAGCACGGTTTTCCAAATAACAGTATTTTAAATAACAACCTGTATTTTCAAATGCAGCCCTGTTTCAAATAACGGCACCGTTTTTCTAATAACAGCACTGTATTTTCAAATAACGGCTTTTTCGTTTTAAATAACGGCACCGTTTTTTTCAAATAACGGCACTGTATTTCAAATAACAGCCTCGTATTTTCAAATAACAGCACTGTTTTTAAATAACAGCACTGTGACTGAAATAACGGCCCTGTTTTTCCGTAACAGCCCTGTTTTTCAAATAACAGTCCTGTTTTCAAATAACAGCCCTGTTTTTCCAAATAACAGCCCTGTATTTTTAAATAACAGCCCTGTATTTTTAAATAACAGCACTGTTTTAAATAACAGCACTGTATTTTTAAATAACAGCCCTGTATTTTTAAATAACAGCACTGTTTTTAAATAACAGCACTGTTTTTTAAATAACAGCATACGCCAACCGTGCAAAGTAGTACCATTTACATAATATTGCACAATATTACGCAATTGTTTTGCATGGCGTCATCGAGGCTCGGTCTATGGCCTTTCCCCCCCGGGTCCGCCTGAACTTCAAGCCGCTTCGTCGTATTCTTCCACCGCACCGGCGAGCTATTTCATACGGGGTTTAACACGCGAGGGTCGATTTTTTTTTTCGCCAGTACGATTTGATTCGTCGCATGGGGTATCGTTTTATTCGTGGCTGCCTAGCTTCCCGTGTTTAAAAAAAAAAGGAATGGCAAATAATGTACAAAATTTTTTTAAAGGTCGAGTGTCCCCGACTTTCGCTCGCATACCAAGTACGTATAAAATGCTTGGTAGCCCTTTTTTTCAGGTTTTGAAGCTTACTTAGACTAATAAATCTACGAAATGCAGTTGTTATACAAGGCATTTTAAGAAGGACGTTTACAAGAGAATTAGATATACTAAGGCACGAGCGGCTTCTGATCTTAGGTTAGAGTTACTTGTTATTACTTATTTTTTAATTTTTAAAACTCTCTAAAGAGCTTTATTAACCGACGAATTATTACTACATATTACTTATTAATTTCGGTTAACGATATAATGACACTAGTGTCATTTAGGGACAAATACTTAAAATATTGGCAGGGCCCTTTGTGAAATAGTAATTTGTAGTATTTTAAACCTAGTGGAAAAATTTTAAAAACGGCTTTAAAATTTTTCTGCGTTATGACACTATTTAAGGGAAAATTTACATTATAATAGTAAGAGCCCCCCCTTTTTATAAGAATTAGTGATTTTCATGACAAAACCTATAGACTACGAACAAAGTTTACAGGATGTCTGTAAAAATACGTC
The DNA here is from genome assembly GCA_019359885.1 of Listronotus oregonensis. NCBI lineage: Eukaryota > Metazoa > Arthropoda > Insecta > Coleoptera > Curculionidae > Listronotus > Listronotus oregonensis. The sequence continues at coordinate 59,444 of JAHBCN010003953.1, forward strand.
GTTAAAAAAAAATAAAGCCAGTTATTTCATTTAAAACTATTAGTTGTTTTAATTTCATAGTTAGAAATACATAAAAAAAATCTGGGTATTTTTCACATCACAATTTATTATCATAAAAAATAAGTACACATATTTAATACAGTATTTACAGACTCCATAATTTACATACAGTTTTTAAAAAAAAATCATTTTTTTTTTTGTGGTTACAGCTAATAAGAAAATAAGACAAATTTCGTTTTAGTCATCTTATCATTCTTTTAATCTATAATTTATATTCAAAAAAGGGGTAATTTAAGACCCAAAGTAAATTGTAATAGAGACTGACTGATATATACCGAGTAAATGAATCTATTTTGATATTTTTTTGGGGGTATTTAATAACTCTAAAATCAATATAATATCTAATTACTTTTTAAAGGGCACAATTTTAAAATTATAATAGCATGGCTCAATAATTTATCTCACTAATTAATGAATATAATAAAATTATTGTATTTTTGTGTCAATTCTAACGTAGAACCTATAATCGGTTTTTTTTTGTTTGAGAATGACATTTGAACAATAAAATGTACCTGGCTCGGGCCGGTAACCATGGTTACAAACGCAACGACCAGTGCTAAGGCTCTTAATTTATTTTTGCTTATGTTATTCCCAAACGAAAATAATAGATTTTAGAGATATTTTTTAATTTTTTTAAACTTTTTAAATTTTTTAAGCGATGATACAATGTTATTTTTTTTTAATGGATCTGTTTATTTTACGTGAAGAATATGTTTTTTTTTTGTAAATCAGTAAAAGAAATAATTTAATTTAATTAAAATGTAAACGTTTGGGTAGTTTCTGGTATAAAAAAAAAGGGTAACTTATTTTTTAAAAAACTGCTCAAAAATATACAGAATGCTCGGGATTAAAAAATATATAATAACTAAACATTATAAAAGGATAAAAAATAAGCAAACCATTAGATTTGACGTATATTTTATACAAAAATGCATTTAATATTTTTTTTTTTCAATATTAAGAAAAATTTAAAAACCCAAAATTTAAATAAGCCACGGTTAAACTATCAAAAAATCTAGCTTAAAGATATTTTTTTTTTATTAGATTTTATTTTCCTTTACAGTGACGTCAGGACCTCTAAAAGTATCGAAAAAAAGTCGTTCTTTTTGCAGAAAATTGGTATTTTCTGCAAACATCTAACTTTAGTGTTGCCATGGATAATAAGAACATATTAAAAAAAAAATAAAGTTAGAAATTTCGGGGAAAAATTTTTGGCGATAACCTGATCATTCAAAAAACTGTCATGGACTTCCCTTTAAATTTTCTTATGTCTTTATTGCTGCTAACCCATATATGGCAGTGGCGTTCAGTCAATTTTTCAAAGTTTACATATACTTCCTGTTTCGCCCCACTTCAGGAGTACTGGGTAAATGTACTGGCATCGCCATAAATGGGTTCTCTTGAACCATGTTTAGGACAATTTTCAGTTAAATTTACATGAACCCGGGCTTTTCCCGGATGAACTTGGCAATGTTGGTTAAATGGAGAAGATTGGTTAGCTGCACATGCGTTTATGCGTTGTTGTGCTTGTAGCAAGGTTGATTTGCTGCACAAGTATTTGGTGACCTTGTCGGGTTGACATTAACGTTGACTATTGGTTGCAAAATGTTGAGTAAACTGAAAAAAAAAAAAATATATATATATATATATATATTTTTTATATATATAAAATATATATATATATATATATATATATATATATATATATATATAAAGGGGGTTGGATAATTTTAATCGGGTTAAACAGATGGTAATAACTAATTTATTAGGTTAACAAATATAAATTTCCAAAATAGCAGTAAAGAACTAAAAATTTTTTAAATCGGGGGGGTCCCAAAAAAAAATTCTCCCAAATTTTGGGGGGAGACTTTAGACCAAAAATAAGACAAAAAAGGTTTATGTCAAAATTTCGAAAAATGTTTCCTTTTGAAATTATGACCATCTTGAATAATGAAATGAAACAATTTTTCAAATTAAATCAAACGTTAAAATTTAAATCATTTATTAACTAAAACAAAAAAAAAAAAAAATAGTTAAATTTTCAAAGGCAAGTGTTTGAAATGATCGGCTTATTGTTTCATTTTTAATTTGTGCTAAAGCTCCATAAGTGAAAAAAATAACATCATCTTCACTGTTGGGTTGAGACCCGGGGAAGTTTAGGATTGACTTTAAGATTCCAAATTTACTATTCTGTTTTTATCAAGGATGACTAGATTTAAATTAATAATTGGGAAGTGGAATATTTGACTAACGAAAATTGCCCGTTTTCAATATTTAAAATGGTAAAATTTTTCATGGAAAATTTTTTTAAAAAAAATTTTTTACCTGATATTTTTGTCTTTTTTTTGGTCGTACAGTCTACCCCTGAATGGTGGGGGTTTTTTTGGGACACCCTGTATAAAAGAAAAAAAAAATATTGTCAAATAAAAAGGGGGGTTAAAGTGAGCTTTTGTGATTTTTTTCATTATGTATTGTAGGGAGTATCGTTTATCAATTTTTTTTGTGAATTATCCGTGTTTAAAAAACTAATATTTTAATAAAATTTTTTAAAGGTAATCATTTAATCTTCGTTGCCGCAATTTTTCGGTATTTGTGTTAATTTATAGGAGCAGTTTAATAAGATCACCCCATACCTTATTAAGTACGATTATTTCTTGGTTCTCAGGAAAATTTTGGGGTTAGATTTAAATGACTTAAATTCGACCCACTGAATGTTTCTTATTAATGTGGAACCCTATGAACTGGATTTATTGAAAATTTGAACACTTTATTTTGTTATTTTTTGTTGATTAATCTTTGTGTATTACTGTGTATATATTTTTTTTTTATATGTATTATTTTTTACTTTATTTTTTTATGTATTACTTTTATTTTCATTATTGAAAAGGATTAATAAAAATGTATTGTAAATATTCTATGGTTAAAGGGAAATTTGGTCAAGGCCGTTTGGGAAACCAATAAACACCATAATAATAATAATTATAAAATAATCTTTGTATCATTTTAAAAATGTTGGCCTAACCGTTAATAAAGTATTTAATTCATATTTTCTTATTAAAAAGAAAATTAGCACTATATAAAAAAAATGTAGAGTGTATTTTTTATGACACTGAAATTAGTTTTTTGCAAAAAATTAAACCTAGTTAAAGAAAACGATAGAAAATTAAAATACTGCATTAACCGCTCTTAGATCTTAGTCAGTTTTCTTTAAACAAATAATTACCTTCCTATTGTACATAGATTTTAAAAAAACAATATTCCTAGCTCTAGATTTTTACCTATAAATAAATTTTTAAAAATTCTTAGGGAAAAAGATGACCAAGCAAGAACTTGAAGTGTTTCTAATTTTAAATGTCTTTAAATACCTATCCAATCATTTCCACTTGCCAGAAAATTCACTTAAAAAAGCCGAAACTGTGTCAAAAGGAAAGAACAAAAGTAAAACTTTAAATGATCATTTTTGTATTTTTCTAACGGGAAAAGTTTTTTTAAAAGAATATAAGTTCTGCCCCCAACTCTTCATTTTCAGTAGCATGCATTAAAAACTCATGATCAGTAAATTTTCGGTAGATGGGTAATCTACCCCTTTTAAAATTTAATTTTTAAAAGATTTTTATCCTTTTTTTCTGTCTTTTTTGGGATAATGTATTACAAAATTATTTATTACTATTTATTAAACGAAAAAAAGGGATTTTACAACCGTCTTTTTAAACCAGTTTTCCAACAATATTACCAACTTAATATTTAAAAAACCGGGGAAATACATGGGGGCCCCGAAAAAAAGCATAAAAAAAACCCTTTTTTTTAAAAAAAAATTTTTAACTTTGTAATTTTTTTTATGTTTTGCTTTTTTTATTATTTTATTGGTTTATAAAAATTTGATTTTTTTGAAAGAAAAAAACTAATACAAGGTTGTCTTTAAAAAAAATTTTTTCCCATAATTCTTTTATATTCATAACCTAAAAAAAAATAAAAAATCGTAATCAACCAGGGGTTATCGTTTGAGTAAAAAAAGGACTTTTGTCCTTTTTTAAAAAAAAATGGGGTATATTCTGAGAATTTTGTGATAAATGAAAAACAAAATTTGAAAGTGTGTATGTGTTTGTGAGCTAGGGAAAAAAGACTTGATTTTTTTTGATTCGGGGTATTTTTTTTTTGCTCTTGCAAGTTTCTAAATATTTTGTATAACAAGATTTTTTTGGGTTTTTTGGGATTTTTGGGGTTTTTTGAAAAGAGTGGGTTTTTTTTGGGGATATTTTAATTTCCATTTTTTAAACCCGGATTAAAAAAAATTGAAAAGATTTTTCCTTGCAAAAAAGGGGGAAAAAAAATGCCCGATTTAAAATGACACAATTTAAAATTTTAAAAAATTTTTAAAATTTCAGTCAGCGCATTCCCAAAATTTTAAAAAAATGGATTACAGAAATCCCAAAAAGGTGTGTTGAGTTAAAAATTTTTAACCATGGAAATAAAAAAAATTTACCTGATAATATTAACCTAAAAATTTTTAATTAAAGGGGTGGTAATATTTTTTTTTCCTACAAACTTTAAACCATAATTTAAAAAAAAACCCCCTTTTTTTAAAAAATTTAAAAAAAATGAAACGAAAATTTGAGGGGGAATGGGCGCTTAACGCACCCAAGTCGCAGGTTTTGCCCTTTGTAAACGCCCCCAAAAAAATTGATTTTTTTTTTTCTAAACAGTGTCAAATGGGGAAATTTTTTAAAAAAATATATTTGGGAACTAAATAGTTTTTTATGTTAAGATTATAAAGAAATTAAAGTATTTGGTTTAAAAAAAAATATAAATATAATAAAACTTACTGAAAAAAAAGAATATCAAAACCCCATAAGGGACCCCTTTTCCATGGCATATCTTGTTTTGAAAAATTTTTAAAAAAAGGCCCCTTTATTCCCCCTGCGGGGGGTCCCCCGTTTTTTTTCCTAACCAAAAAAATAAAGTTATTTTATAAGCACGGTTGGTTCCGCAATGTTTTCGTCGTTTGATATTTTTGTCAAATTACACGTTTTTTTAAATCGGGAAAAATTATCTAAAATTTGGTAATATGTTTAATTTTTTTGGTTTAAATTAAAAAGGGGGTTTTTTGGGGTTTTTTAGGGTTGGTAAAAATTGTCCAAAAAATACTTTAACAGACAGAGCTGTCTTTTAAAAACCCCTTATGTCATAATTTTAAAAAATTTTAGAAATTCCATAATTTAAGAAAAAAATTTGATTTTTGATTTTATTGTTATTTCTTTTAAATTGTATTTTTTATATATATTTTTTTTCAATTTTCTGGAAAAATTTAAAAAAAAACCCTGGAAAGAGCTTCTTTAGCTCGCCAGTGGAAAAAAAATGTTTACTTTGAATAGCTTAGGGGGAAAACCGGGGAAAATTCTTTTTGGGGACATTTAATAATTTTAAAAAAACAAAAAATAAATAAGAAGGTCGACCCCACCAACAAAAAACTTTAAAATGTAAAACGTAGTTATTCTGTCAACTATGGTGTTCCCTTTTTAAAAGTTATTTTATTAATAACAGACAATACAGAATAAGTCTATGCTATTTTTTTTTTTAAACTTGCCATTTTTTTAGATTAATCTTTTCCTGCAAATAAAGATTGCAAGCTCAGAAGTTGCTTTTGGGGAAAAGTCATAACCTAAGATATATTTTTTTATTTTTGTGGTATGTTTTTATCATAATATAGAGATTTGTTGCAAAAAAGTTTAAAATTGTGACTATTAGGCATTATGGTTGAAATTATTGTTAAAAAAAAAATGGAAAATTTTTGGGTTTTTAAAGGGAAACCCCCCAACACAAGCAAATTAAATTTTTTGGGGTTTTATTCCCCTTTCTGAATTATTATAAAAGAAATAAAAAACACTTAATATTTTCTTGTTATGGGGGATACTAATAATTCCCAAAGCATCCTCCATATCCGCCAGTCCCCAATGATAGTCAATCAACTTTTTTTTGGGGTTTTTTTTTAAAAAAATTAGTCAGATTTTAGCCCCTAAGGTAAAAAAAATGCTACTTCTGTTGGCATCACCTGGGAAAAAAAATTTTAAAAAAGGTTATTCTAATAAAAATTTTTTTGTTTTCGTATTAGTAAAATTTTGGTTTTATTATGTTAAAAAAATTTTGGGGGGTTGGGTTTTTAAAAAAACAAAGGTTTTTTTTTTATTTGATAAAACTATAAAATAACAGTATTTTGTGGTCGTCTCTAACCGGATTTCCCTTTAAAAAAAATTTTTTAACCTTGGGGAAATCTGAAAATAATCTGAAAATAGCCATTTCATTTTATGATTTGACTTTTTAAAAATACTCAAATCTTGAAAAAATTTTTTAACCCCAATAATTCCATATAATTTTGCAATCATGTCGAATTTAACCCCCCCATTGTTTTTTTTGCAAAATTTAAATGATAAATTTTTTTATTTTACTATGTAGATAAGTTAAATATTGTGGGGGACTTCATATTTCCTTTAAAACTTCAGGAAAACCGGGAAACCCAAAATTTTCCAGTATTGCTGTTTTTTTGTAAAATTAATTTTTTTCTACATAAAAACCCCGGAAAATTTTAAAGTCAAGCTTTTCCGATTCAATTTCCCCTCTCTTTACTGCCCAGATAGTCAAATTTGGGTTTTTTTAAAAACCCCTATTTTGGGGAAATGTTTCGGTTTAGATTTATTTTTTGAAAAATATTCCCAAAACAAAATAATTATTTACAAACAAATTTTAAAAAATCAAAAAAAATAAAAAAAAAAAAAAAAAAATTTTTATATATATATATATATATATATATATATATATATATATATATATATATATATATATAAAAAAAATATATATATATAAAAAAAAAAAAAAAAAAAATTAAAATTCTATACTAGGAGAAAGAGCGAAATTTGGAGTCATCAGTGATATGGCATTTCCCCATTTAAAATGTGTTTTTAAAGGGATGAATTAAATCCCCCTGGCGGACACTTTTTAGAAAAAAGGGGGGTTTTTAGGGGTAGAAGGGCATTTTCTTTAGGTAAAGGCCGTCATCGATAATATGTTTTTAAAAATTTTTAGGTGAGTAGGTTTTTAAAAACTGGGAAAAAAATTTAAAAAAGGGGCCCCGGGGGTGGATACAAATGGAAAGCAGACAGGGTTAAAGATGCTAAATCCAAAAAAGGGGGGGGGAGCTGGTTAAAAAAGTACCGTTAACCTGGATCCTTTTTTATAGTGGGCTCTCGTATTTTTTAATTTTTCAATTAGTTCTTTCAATAAAAACACAGGTCAACTTTTGATCTACCAGGAACGCCGGAAGGGGAGGTGCTACTGGGGTTTTTTTGGGGGCGCTAAATACGATGAGAGGGTCGTTTAACCTCCATTACATCAGGTTCAAGGTCATTTAAAATTCGCGAAAAAAAAACCATCTCCATTTCGGGGGCATAAACCCTGGGATTCCCTTTCCCCTTTGGGGTCATCCCGGGTCTTTTTAAATTTTTTTGAAGTGTTTGGGGGGTACAAATTTTAAGACGATTAGAAAAAAAAAAAAAATTTGTATGTATGTTTTCGAGGTCGGGAAGGGGGAATGAGGTAGTTAACCTCCAAAAAGGGCCAGGTTAAGGGGACCCAAAGGGGCAAGTAAAGGGAAAAAAATAAAAAATCGGGAAAAAAATTATGTATAGTAGACCCAAAGGTAAAAAACCCCAAAATTTTTATTCAGCGTCATCGAAAACATATGCATGAATTTTTCCAATTTTTCCGAGGGTTTTTTTCTTCACTTGACCTTTTTGACTTTGAATTTTACTTGAGATTAACCGACTTTTTTTTCCTAATTAACGCCCCCCAGTAAACTTCCCCCTTTTTCCCCGGGAGGTCAAATGTTAAATGTAAAAAAATATAAAACAGTGATGAGGGCCCTTTTCCCCCCAAATTTTTTTCCACTTTCTTGGGGCCCCCCCTTTTATCCACCAGGGGTTTTTTTTTTTTTGGGGTTTTGCACTTATTTATATCTACCACCTAACAGATTTTCAACATATCTTTGCCCCGTCCGTCTCTTACCCGAATAAATAAGCCACTTTCACCCCTTTTAAACCCCATACACCAGGGTGTCCGCCTATGCGAAACTGTAATTAGGGGGGTTCCCCCTTACATTGGAGAAATGCCATTCTAAAAGACGGCCAAATCTCTATCTTTTTTGGGGGACAAGTTAAATATCGTAACTATTAAAACATCCCCCCTTTTTCCTTTTTTGAATGGGAACTTATATCAGTAACAGTTGCCCATGCTACTGACTAATGGGGGGGGAAGTTTTTTTAGTACAGCCAGCAGAACATGAAAAAAAAGGGAATTAAAAAGGACCCAATGTTCGTGGAATTTTTTTGGGGTTTTTGGTATTTCAAAAAAGGGAAAGTTTATATACTGACAAAAAAAATAAAAAAAAAATAACCAAAATGGCTATTTTTTTAAAAAAAAGTTTTATTTTTTTGTAAAAAAAAAAACCTACGAATGTCTGGGAAAAAGCTGACTGTCATGTCATCATATGCCACAGCTTGAATTATTATTAAATTATTTATTTTTTCCCCCTTTTTATCATTTTTTTTTTTCATTTAGAGCTTTTCTTATTCTACTTTTTTTAACTATCCATAAACCAACTTGAAATGACACTTTTCCAATTGGGGAAAAAACAAACTTAGTGAGCAAAAAGTTGCATGTGTTGTGTTAATTTTTTTTAAATTTTCTTATTATTTTTTTTTTATTTTTTTTTTGTTTTTTTTTATAAACCTACTCATATAACAAAAAAAAAAACTGAATTTGACCAAGTAGTAATAAATAAAAAACCCCCGGGGGGGCCCCGCAGATATATCTATTTGTTTAAATTAATTACCATTAAACCTTAAATTTTATTTATTTTAAACGCCCCAAATCTACAAAAGGAGATGGGGAAAAAAACGGCCTTTTTTCCCCCATATTTGTGAAAAATTTAAAGTTTCAATTATTCATTAATATTTTTTTAAAAAAATCCAAAATCTTTATTTACATCTAAATAAATTGGTAAAAAAACAGAATGGCAATCCAAAAAAAAAATTCCCCTTTTTCCCTTTTTTATCTTTTTTTTTAAAAAATTTAGATGCGCTTTGTGCACCAACATAA
>JAHBCN010003953.1:68667-132972 GCA_019359885.1 Listronotus oregonensis
ACTTATTTTTACCCAAACATTTTTTGTAATGTCTGTTAGAGTTTCAAATAGTCCTACTTCCCATTAAAAAAATAAGATCCTTTGAGAATATTCTATTTTACTGAATCGCCGCAAATTCCCAAACGAAAGAAACATTTTCATAACAGACAAAATAAATCTTTTTTCAACAAAATTAACTACCAGACCTATAAATATGGCAGCTGGACACTTCCCTGTTTCATATTTTTAAATAGAACACCTTAAGTGATTTTTCTAAATAGCTAGAGCGTTTCAGTATAAATTCTTTGCCCGGTGTAAATAATGGTTGGTTTTAGGAGAAGAAACTGTTGGTAAAAATAATAACAAGCATAGAGAAATGCAGATTCAGTTGCAAAAGAAAATTCAGCAAAGAACTGAAGGGAAAGAACGAAAAAGAAAAAATCAGGTATGCAAATATGATCTTTTTTTGTAGATAGATAGGTCCTAAATATAGTTGCTTAGTCTAATTAACTACGAAACAAAGGAAAATATGCATCTAATTTTAAAATAACGCTTATAGAGAAAGTGAATTAGATGGTATTTAAAATACAAGATCTGAGAAAAGCCAAAGTTTTTCAAATAACTTTTGTTTATACCTAGTGTTAAAAAAAACTAATAATAGATCAAGCTGTGTTGTCTTGATTTTCTTTTTTATTATTTTCTTAGTTTTTATTATGAAAATTAATTATGGATTTTTCATTTTTTTTTTTTTGAAAACCTTATAAATCATTAAAATTAGTATTTCACAGTTGTTTTAAATAGGGAGTAAAAAAAATCAACAATATAATTGTTTCAAGATATTTAAGTTTTAAAGTTATATTGTTAACTAGACAGACTGAAATTACGGTAGTCTCGCGCTAACGTGAACTCAAAAAGTTTTGGACTAGTTCGCTTTATCGAAATTTTCACATTATGGAGATTATATTAAAAAAAAAAACTGAAAATCAAAAAAGAATTACGTTAACGCATTTGTTTATTTAACTAAAAAGAGAGGCATTAGTTTTTGTGAACCTGTGGCGTTTGTGCACCCCAAAAGAGTTATTCTTTGTTAAGCTATTTTTAGACCAAGCGCCGTTTTTTCAAAAAATTCAACATAATTTTATCGGACAACAACTTCCAATATAATCCGGTCTCAGTAAGACTAAGCTGTTGAAAAGTCTTCTCTAGTCTCTCTCAAGTCTCCGATAAAGGGATTTACAAGTTCGGGTTGCGAAGGCAACTTTTTTCCTGCAATTTTAGCAATCTTACACCATAGCGCCATTTTAATTTTGGAGCCGCCCATCGCTTGCATTAAATGTTTAAATTTCCTTTTAACTTTTTTGTAAATCTAAAGCCTTGTGTTTAAGCATATCACCTGTGTTTGGCAAATTCCTTTCACGATGTTTGGTAAACCATTTGACAGCAAGCTTTCCATTTTTGGGTTTTCCGCACGTTTTAAAAATAAGAATAAAAATAAGAGTTTATTGAAGGACTGTGAAAGAGCTCATAACCACTACACCCGATATAAAGAAAATCTTAAAGACATGAAGTGTAACCTGTCTTATATACAAAAGAATGTTCATTCATCAATAATAAAAATCTACAACAAGATCCCTGTAAATATCAGAAACGAAAACGTAAAATTTTTAAAAAGACATTTGAAATGGCTACTGATTTCGAAGGCTTATTACACCGTGGATGAGTTTCTGAAAGACAATATAGAGCCGCAAGATTTTCTATGTTAACATCAAACCTATGTTTGACTTTTAATGATTTTTAATGTGTTTTATTACAATACTGTTCTTTTTTAGCTTGTAGATGAATGTAAACTGATGCCTCATTTTAGTATTATAGCATTATCTTTGTGTTAGATCTGCTACTTTAATGTGTATTTCAAATTTTATCTTAATGTGTAATTTTTAATTATATTTTAATGTGTTACGGTGCTCTGTGTGGTCAGCTCAATCTTTATGTTTTCTTTTTTTTTAATATTTTTTTTTACTTCTTTGTATATTATATCTACTAGTTTTAAGTAATTTTATTTATGACATGTCCTACGCCCAATGGGCATTATTATTGTGAAATTGTAATGATTTCTGGACAAATATAGACTTTTCATTTCATTAATGTGCACTTGTTTATTTTGTTAAGTCTTAAACTTTCTCCAACCACTTTTAGAATTTTTTTCTCTTAATTTTTTATGGCACATATAGTTGATTTGGTTTTGTAACATTTTTTCGACAATGCGGTAACACTCATACCATTTTTATGCTCTTTCAAAATTTTAGATTTTTTAAAAAGAGTTAAACATTTCTCATTATTTTTAACCATTTTGTAAGACATTGTTCTCGGGGCCTGACACTCTCTACTGATCTTTCTGCAAACTAAATAAAATAAACATACTGAATGCGTATACCGATATAGGTACTAGCAAGTTTAGACAAATCTGAATAGGTTTACTAAGATTTCCCAAAATTCATATTATCAAAAATTGTTTTTGTTCACACTATAGAATTAAAATGGTTATATTTTAGTGTTCACATTATTGAGTTGTTCATATAAACGTAAGTTCACATTACCGCGCGTGTACTGTATTCAGCTTATTTACTCATCTTTTGATGCTAGAACTCGTTTTGGTACACTTTTTAATTTAAGTAGGTGAAAATTTTAAACATTCATAGTTTTTGTAATATATCGATGATGTGATGCCTTAAAAATAGTCAGAATTGTCCACATTTCATTTCATTACACTTTTATTGTAATTATAGTATATTAGAAAATATGAAAATTGAACCTCTTACCTACTATACTGTTGACAGTGTATTAACAACACAAGCCAAATACTTTTAAGTGTATTACTGCTGCTATGTAAATTTGGAAAGTGTTAAAAAATGCCTAATTTAATAAAATTATAATTTCAAATAAATGTTTATCTGAACCTTTTAAGACGTTTGGCTAGAGCAAACTTTTCTGTGAATAAACTCATAGCCATGCCTGTATTGAATTGTTAATACTTTAATGTTTTAGCTGCCGGCAAAACCAGATCCTAAACCGGGCGCAAAAAAATGCAGGTCGCATAGTGTGCCAGCCTCGTCCATAACCTCGACACTGTCACAAGATGCAGGCGTGATCAATGTAGGCGGCAGCCTTACCAGTGGAGAAGGCAGCACGGCTAGTAGCAGTTGTGGAAGTAACAGCAACAGCGTCAGTCCAACTCAGGGCAGAACTATCTGTGATAAACCAGAGTTCACTCAACTAACAGCGTTACCTGACTTTAAGAGTTTTCAAAAACCAGTGTCAACCGATGCGGGGTGTAATAATACTGGTAAGTTTATTAAAATGATTTTGTTAACAATCCCATCACTGTAAAAAAAAAGATGGAAAAAACACCTTTTTCTGTTTTTTTTTTTAAGAATATTGTAAAAAATATACTTAAGACTCGTATAGTACTGTTCTAGCTTAACATATTTAAAGGACACAACTTTTCAGTTCTTTACTAGAATCTTTAACAGTATTTTTTAAAATTACGGATCTGAATTTTTTATTACATCTTTTTAATGTAATTTGAAGACCACACCGAGTAACTTAACAGCGATATGCGAACTTTGCCACAATTTAAAATGGGTTAAATTGGTTTAGAGGATTAATAGAAAGAAAGACGATAAATACCTAAATTTACATATAAAAATTGGTACTTAAATAAGTTCTATAAAAAGATACAAGAAACCAAGAAATAAAAGATCTTTCTCTTAATCAGTTAAGTTTTTTATGTAGATGTCCCTGTAAAATATAGTCCGGTCAAATTAGACCAAAAAATAAGAGTGAAGGTAAAAATAACATTTCAAAATTCCCCACCGTTCCGGTACGTGGAAAAAAATTGACTCGAGGTCAAAGGTCAAAAAATGGATTTTACGCGATTTTCTTTAAAACAGTAAGTTTTATCGTAAAATTACCTCAGACAAAAATTGTACATCATAAAATTATCTATAAAAAAGGTATCATGGTATCAATAATTGTTTTCCTAAAAGCCACCGTTCCTGAGATATAACGATTCAAAAAGTAGTAAGCGTCATTGTATGCCCACGTTTCCACGCCACCTCTGAGGTAAAGTTCTTAGCGCGTTTTTTTAACGTGGTTTCTCCAGTAGGCCTATTCCACAGGTCTGTTGTGATTCTGTTTAATTGAAAATAATTGCTTAATAACAGATATTAGCAAGGGTTGGAATTAGTAAAAGCGATGAAAATTAAAAAACAGTAGAAAAATGTATTCTTCTGATTCATAATATTCAATTACTTCTTCTTGATCTTCTTCTTTTTCGTCTTTTTCTTCTTAATCTCTTTCTTCTTCTTCATCCTGGGTGTAAGTGAATTGCGTCAATAGCGATGTATCGCACGTCTGTTCATCAGTATCAAACGTATCCTCTGCTGTTGGTTATTCAACATTCGAACATGACCGGCCTTGACCATTCCTTCATGCCGGAGAACAAAACAGTCCAACTTTTTTGCAACCAGTGCTTTTTAGCACTGCATCGCTTTTTTAAGTTGCAAAAAATTGTGTTTAGCAGTTTTTCCGGTGCAGGTGGGAGTAAAGTCTAATTTGGTTCTAATGTATTATCGACCAACTTCCAACCCCAATCTTTTGGGTGTAGCTGATAACCAAGCCACACTTGAACTTGGTAATACATCCCGAAAGGATGTTGATAAGCAGCAACTGAGGTTGGAGGAAGACAAGCTTGTTTTTTATTTCGAGTGTTATTAACAAAACATGCATATCGATACTTATAAGCAGGTAGTTTTTTTAGGAGCTAGGTACATACAAAGAAAAAAGCGAATTCCGTTGGTGATAACTTCTGGTAGAGTTGAATTACTTTTTTTAAAAAACTTCAGCACATTGAACTAAATTTTGTTTTTCAAACATTTTAAAGACTGTTGTTTTACCTCTCCTGTAAAATCCAGATGTCGTATCACAGCCAGTTATTGCGTGTAAAAATAGTAGAGTCCGATTTAAAGAAGAAAAGGCCAGGAGCGTCATACCAAAAGAGTCCGCGAATAAGCCTTTCTCTCTCTACGCTCCGCCCATACGTTGTTAAAGTTGGAGCAGAGCGACGAGAACGGGAATAATTTTAAAGTGAGAGAGAACAACGCATTTTGATGACGCTAGTTGCCTTTTCAACTTTAAATCGGACTTAACATGATTTTGACACTTTGCAAAAGACGATAAACTTTTTAATGAATATTCTCATAGTTATACTTATGTATATTTTATATTTTAAATGTAAGTTACAATCACTGATAGAAAATAGATAATTTTATGGTTTACAATTTTTGTTTAAGGTAATTTTACGATAAAACTTACCGTTTTGAAGTCCGAATCAATTTTTTTCCATGTACCGGAACTTTAATTATGTTTTCAACAATTTTACCCACTTTCAGCTTGATGTAAATTTATGTAACCTTAAATGTCTAGATTGACCGGAGTAATATCATTTTAGGGTTTTTAGGTCCTAAATATTAGACCTCTCATTCCATTCAGTTTTCTTTAACATATTTTTTACTTCAAAGGTGGTGGGCAGGATATGACCAAGTTAACAAACGTTCCAGTTGCCCCTAGCAGCAAGGTAGCCATACCGCGGCTGATACACCAGACGTCCCCCAAGGGCTCGGTCCCCGGCCAGGCCAAGCCACAGCAACGTAAGGCCAAGTACAAAACGATACAGCCCAGACTGCAACCATGTGATATTGCAACGTACAACGTGCCAGTGCAAACCGCCACCACACAAACGTTGGCAACCGCGCTGGCCGAAACCCGATCTCAGCAAGTTCAGTGTGTAAGAGAAAATAGTGTTAATGGTAAGTTTGATTGTTTAAAATTAAAAAATTTAAAAAAATCTGAATAATTAGCAGTTCTTACGCAAAATATAGAAATACAGAAGATGGCTGAGTTAATATAATTTATCCTGTGTGAGTTTTTTGTCATATTTTTGGGAATGGGAACCATAAGCAATATTGTTATGTCATCGCATTAAAAACCGTTATACATATGTTGATCTTTACGATACAACTTTCTAACAACAACATAATCCAGTCTGTACATAAAGTCTTCTCACATGGATATCCGGCAACAAAGCACTGACGAAAAGACTTCTGAGAGAGATCAAAACGCTTATGCTTACCTGAACATACATTTTTTTGTTAAAGCTATACACTTTCTAAAATAATAGGTTCGAATTTTAGTATTTATTAAAGTTAAATCTACCCACCTGCGGATAGTCATTTTACCTTTTGTATTTGACGTCACTGTTATTCAAGATGGCTGCACCAAACATCAGTTGAAACTGGTGTGCCCAGTGTGTTGAATTAATTTGTTTATCCATTTTTTGCTTTTTGATCTGGAATTTTGTTTTCATCAGTTTATTAAATGAAAATATTTGATTTAAAAATTTAATTATTCAAGGGGGTAATTACCTGAAGGTCTACCGAAGTTAGCCACTTTTGTTCTGCAGGTTTTCACATCCTGTATGTTCCTCCTTATGAGGAGCCCAAGCGTTTATGGTAGGCTTTTAATAATGTAATTTCCTTGACATTAAAAACGCATTTTAACGTACCCCAACATCGTATTGCTTTAGATATAATGTAGTAATTTTCTCCTTCAAACTTGAATGTCGTTTAGGTAGGATTGTTTAAATGATTCACTATTTTTTTTTTTATTATTATGGGACAGTCCACGAAGGCTGATGCCTAAGTACTAACGTACCGTGGGTGTCTTAGGTTTATTGTTATTAAACCATACTTGCTTCTAAATAAAAAATCAACAACATGAGTCAATTAAAGGCCTCTGGTCATTATTGGTTTTCTTTGCGTGACGCCATATCTAATCTCTTCGTAATGTCATAAAAACAGCTATTTATAACAACTTAGGTTATATATTTGCATCTGTCTTTTAATATCTCAGACTTGTTTAAATGCGTTATGTATAGACAAAGATAACTGCCAAATTAATCGTTAACACTAGTAATGTAAATGCGGTTTAACGCGGTCTTCACTTAGTCTATGGGAAGATCAAGATCCGATCAAAGACCGACGACAACCAAGGACAAAAATATAATATTATCCGGTCGATCACATTTAATCGACTATGTTTTGGTTAGAGTATATCCAATGCAGATATTACTTTATGCTCTCATATCTACATGCCTACAGTACTTAAAAATATTTTACCACAGTTTGACATGTTTGAGACACCGCTTAGTAATATTTAATCTTATTCTTTAGATAAGAGTTCCGATAATAAGTGTGCAAATAATTTGAATGAATGTGAGGATGATGAGGATTTTCCACTGACTCGGGAGAGACTCGATAGTGTCAGCAACGTAGAAAAAGACGCCATGGATGAATATTTGGGTATGTCCCTACGAATTTTATTAATATTAGTATAACTCGGATTTTAAATTTTTTTATTATGGTGTTAAAACAACGACAATTTTAAATTATTAGCCTTGCTTAATGTCTAAAATAATGGTCATATTAGTTTTATCTTTAACCCAATTTTAGATAATAAAAAAATATAGTCGTAAGTTTCATTAAGCGTTCAGTAGTATTTTAAAAAATGTATTGTTGTTTAGGTCAAAAATAATTTAGTAAAATAAGTCTTAAATAAAGTTTTTGCTGTGTAACATTTATTCATACCTACTGAATAATATTTTTTTATCTTTTGACAATAATTAGGAACCAATAATAGTCAACATGAGGAAGAACTTTCAAAGTACTTCAATACCAATGAAGAACAAGGTATTGCGACAGATCTTGAGAACAGTAACAAGCTTTCAACATTAAGACAACTTCTTGAACAAAATGGAATTTCTGAAAAAAGAACTTTAAATCCTGTCGTCCCTCCTAGTATAGATTCTAACATCACAATTCCAGATAGCCCTACTCCTTTTCCGAGTACTCTCTCCAGTTTGTCCCAGATATCTGCCCAAAACACTCCCTATGCGCATCCTTTGCAGACGCTAGCTAACCTTACAAGTTTGTCTACTAATACAAGAAGACGCGTAAGTTTTGAGACTCCTGCTCCAGAGGATTCTGTACCGCCAAGTCCAAACACTAGAAGCAAGAACTTTAATTTTACTCCGATTTCGCCAGGTCCTCATTCGCCAAATGGTACACAATCCAAGTGTTCTAGCACTAACGCAAGTCCATTTGTAAGCCCTAGAAACACTCCAATTCCTCGAACGAAAAATACAACACATCAGAACGCGGGGATTATGGTATCTCAAGATAACCATCGGAAACATGTCAAAGTAAAAAAAGAACCTGATTTGTCTTTGGAGATACCAAGTGACGTGCATATTAAAAATTATATGCCGATGTCTGCGCCTGCAAGCCCTATGATAGGTAGTAGCAATAAGAGCATGCTTCAAAAATTGCTTAGTAACAACAGTAAAGTTCAATATACTCCCGAATATGCTACGTCACCAAATATCCCTCAACAGTCAACCGACACAACCCAATTCTTTCCAGATTTATCATCCAGATCTCAGTCAGTGCCGTTAAATCAAATGCAAGCAGCGGGATTTAATGCATTAGTTTCTAATTCTGAAAATATTATTTCTGAAATATTGAAAAGAGATCCAGAATTTTCTGAAATACCGGAACAGGATAGTGATAATGTTAAGCGACTTCTTAATTCGCTTGACAATAATCCTTGTGATAACAATAACATCGATGCTTTTAATTTAGATATGTCTAGCAGTAATCAGTGTTTAACTGAATTTGGCTTAAATTTAATAAACACCTGTTCAGATTCTAATTTTACCCCTTTTGGTAATCAGCCACAAAAAGTTAGGAATATTACTCGTTCTCAGAGTATAGACGTGGCAGCTGGTTTTGATATAACTAAATGTAATCCCTCTAGATCTGTTCCTACTACTCCTTTGCCATTTACACAGAATTTAAAAATTAATTTAATAGATAAAAGTTTTCAAAATAGTTCTCGATCATATCCAAATACACCGCTAAATGCAAATGAAACATTTGTTTACCAAGTAAATTCCGATTGTCTGTTGAATGGACAACCTATACGAGCAGAAACTACTGTTGATGATATTGAATTCATGCCTAATTTCCCAATAAATAGTGAGACTAACATAAGCCAAGAGAAAGGATTTCCGCTGGATGGTGATTTTGGTATTATTGAAAATGGTGATGCTTTAATGGATGAAAGTGGTATCTTAATGCAGCAGGGTTATACTGGTAATATTAATTAACAGTTTTAAATTGTTTAAGACCATATTTTCATTATTAAAAGTTGATATATTTTCAGTTATATGCAAGGTAGTTAAATTACTGTGGTGCTGTGTCTTATTAAAAATTGTGATCAACAAGTTTGCAGTCTTATAAGAAATAAAAGGTTTTAATAACTTAGTACTAAAAATTTATATACAGCATTTTAAATTAGTTAAGCTGGATCTAGTCAGAATATTTTTTAAATTTTCTATCAACTTATATTCGGTTTGTGCAAGTCGCTGTAAATATCAGTAACATACTATTTTTTATTCTTTAATGAGAAGGTCGTTAATTTTTTTTTCTCAATCAAAAGGCTTTTTAAGATCTGGCCAAATTTTTTTATATATTTATTTAGGATTTTTATTTATTTAATATGTATGCCCCACCCTCTATGCCTGTGAGGTCAGATGCCTTGATTAGGTTGATATCTCGGAGAAAAAAGATCTCACAGGTCTAGATGATAGGGTGTTGGTAATACTATAGCGTGAGTAAGTTTGTACACTGTTTTAACGATCTTAAAGAATAGCTTCTAGATACGTACGATTCAAGAAGGTTAATTATGCAAATTTAAAAAGCTTTTAAATTTATATTAATAATTCAGATATTTAGAAAAAAATCAAATTAGATTTTTTTTGAATGTACGGAAAACCATTTTCAATTTAAGTCTTTTTTTTTTTATTTTCTTTTGCCAAAATTATTTATTTGATCATATTTCTGGATTAGAATATGATACTTTCTTTTTTGCCATTTGATATTTTAATATCAAATTAATTATAATAAATAAATTATTTTACTTTTAAAGCTTATAACGTACAAGAATGTTGTACACACAGTTATTAAAATAATTAAGGGGTTTTAAATATCTGTACCGATTCGTTTAATATAATTGAATCGAAATTATTTTTGATAACGTATTGATTTTTATTTCCTGATCTAATCATGATTACTTTATAAATTATGATAGTTTGGCAGTTGTCTTAAAGACACTAAATACTAAAGTATGCATTTTAGATCCGAATTAGAGACGACCTTCACACATCTGCCAACCGGTTGAGAACTAGTTTTTATCAAATGTAATATGTAAGTAAAAGCCTCGCGATTGGGTTGTCTAAAAAATTATGGTCAAGGCTATGATTAATTTAAAAAAAAAAAAAAATGGAAAATCTTTGATACTCCCTGTATAAGTCAAATTTTATTTTTTTATACTACGTGACAATATTGACATACCAATTTCGTAAATAAATCATTTGGACATATTCGAAATTTAAAATTAAAATAATTATTTAAAAAATTGTATTATGAAATTTAAAAAAAAATGTTAAGTGGTATAACTGCCACGCATAATGAAAAAATAAGAATTGACATTATACAGAAAGTATCAAATTTTTTTTATGTATTTTTTTTTTAAATTAATCATTTCCTTGACCATAATTCTTTAGGCAATCCATTTGCGATACTTTTACTTACATATTACATTTGAAAAAAGTAGTTTTCATCCGGTTGGTAGGTGGGTAAAGGTCGCCTCTAATTCTATTTGACATTCTTTTTTTCCCTAAGACTCCTTATAAGCCATGCTGCAGGTAGTTTAGAGCATTTAAAATTGAGGGTAAAAATGTTATTGCTTTAAACAGTTTACTAACATATTGTAAAAGTGTATTAAAGTTTTTCCCCTCCACCAAGACGAGCGTTATTAATGGTTACGCCAAGAAGGTGCAGCAAAACAAACAGTTTTCAGCCAATAATTTGTTTTATTTTATTAGCATGGCAAAAATTATTTTAATGGTATGTCATTTTAATAGACCTATACTAAATAAAAAATGACTAAAATCTCTACGATAAAGGTCCTGTCACCTTTCTTGTGAGATGCATTCTTTTAGGGTAACAGTCAGGTGAAGTGGAGCAAATAGAAAACAATGATTTTAGTTTTTGTATTTTCACAAAAGATTATAATGTGAACATTTGCCCACCCCACAAATATCCTAGAAATCCGAAAATGAACGGTAGAGGGTATGGCATTTTTGTGCTAGCGATGTACGAGGTAGGTCCGTGCTGACCTGACTCCAAGCAGGGCGGCGTAGTAAGTGGGGGAAGCAGCATGACAAGTGGAGGAAACGGTCTTTTCGTGTGCCGGTAAATAGGATAGAATTCTTTATGCACCTTTGCCGCGTCGCCATTACTAACTATAGTCTCTGTTATAAAGCGCTTAAAACCATAAAATCTTTACTGCCATTTTTACGTTTTTTTTTTGCCTTTTTCGCCAACTTGTCTCTTGGCATATGAAAGTACTAAATTATGCAAACAGCAGCACTTTTTATTTTGCTTTTCAAAAGGAATTTTTTTATTTTTTAAATCTAAGTTTAATGCTTGTAATGTTAAATTGCCTTTATAGCAACGTAGCTATATGTTACTGCTTTTTCCTTTGTTCGTTGATAGATCAACCTGTATAAGAAAAGCTAGTATTTTGTACACTCACCTTTGTATATTCCACTGCATAATATACATACAAAAATCGGGAATTTTAGTCATCAAAGGTATAATGGCAGATTGTTGTGGCTAATAGTGCACGTAGTTTTGTACTGGAGAATGCAGAAAGATTCAAACAGATTTTTTTATTATAGCACTTGGCAGCTCGACTTATTAATGGGTTTGGTTGGGCATGCAACAAAAATACATATTTTGAAATAATTTCTGGAACGAAAAGGTGATCTCTTCATGATAAATCGTGTTTAATTAAAATTTAAATTATTAAAGTTAATAAGTTTGCCGCTATTTATAAGGCTAAAAAGAAAATAACGGAAAATGGTTTCAAAAGGATTGAAGCTAATTTTTGTGATAATGCCTATTATACCACCACCACAGTTTACTCTTAAAAATTCTTAACTAGTTTACTTTTCTTACAGAAAATAAAAGTTATAATGAAAATGTGGTTATTTTTTTGTCAAAAATGTAGTTTTTTTAAAAATTTAACATTTTAAAATTTTTACAAGGGTTATCTGTGATAAATTATATTTGGAATATTAGAATTATATTTTTTTCTTGTTTTAACTTTCCGTCTCAAAAAGTGAAATAGGTCTAAAATAATTAATTTAGTTAAGAATTATGTTATATTTAATTAACTTAAGTTAACATATTAATTGTTTTCGGACCAAAAAAGAGAACTTTATAAATTGTTAGCATAATTTTATAATTGTGTATTTTTAATGTACATTTTATTTATAACAAAAACCTGTTAATACATTTTTAAAATTAAACTTATGTTTTTTTGTATAAGAAAAACTTTACATTTATTTAACTATTTAACATTTTCTCTAGAAATATATATATATATATATATATATATATATATATATATATATATATATATATATATATATATATATATATATATATATATATATATATATATATATATATATATATATACAGGGTGCCACAGATTCGAGTGCATGCATGGGGATCTCGGAAACCGTAAGAGATACGAAGTCGGTTAAATTATGGCAAAGTTGCGCATTTAGGTGCCTAACAACATGCCGATTAGAAAGTTGTAAAATTCCGAGTACTTCCGGAGATATCCGGAAAAAAACGAAATTTGCTGATTTCGTTTTTATTTTTTTATGGCGTTATTTAAAGAGATATGAAAAAACAAAAGACACTTTCTCATGGCCACTTCTTAAGCTCTACAAAACAGCGTTGAGAGATTTTCCGTACGACGTTTCGTTTTCCTTAAACCATCATCAACTTTATTTTTTTAAATGCGGCACTCAATTGTTTATTGCATTTTTTTGAAGCAATTATAATCCCAATTACAATGATGTATAACACTTAATATTTTTCTGTTAAATAAACATATTTTCCATAAGAGACAATGAGTAAGACAAGGAACGCACATAACTTCTTATAGGGCCGTTCCATATTTGTTAATAAATATTAAGTGTTATACATTTTTGTAATTGGGATAATAAGAGGTTCAAAAAATAAAATAAAAAACCTAGGTCCGTATTTAAAAAAATAAAGTTGATGATGGTCTAACGAAAACGAAACGTCGTACGGAAAATCTCTCAACGCTGTTTTGTAGAGCTAACGTCAGAAGTAGCCATGAGAAAGTGTCTTTTGTTTTTTTCATATCTCTTTAAATAACGTCAGAAAAAAATAAAAACGAAATCAGCAAATTTCGGTTTTTTCCAGATATCTCCGGAAGTACTCGGAATTTTACAACTTTCTAATTGGCATGTTGTTAGGCACCTAAATGCGCAACTTTGCCATAATTTAACCGACTTCGTATCTCTTACGGTTTCCGAGATCCCCATGCATGCACTCGAATCTGTGGCACCCTGTATATATATATATATATATATATATATATATATATATATATATATATATATATATATATATATATATATATATATATATATATATATATATATATATATATATATATATATATATATATATATATATATATATATATATATATATATATATATATATATATAATTGTTGTTAATTTGTCTCTGTTCCATAATTGTATTTTTTTAAATACTTATCTACACTGGTATATTATTTAAATAATTTACCTTTTAACCTTGTTACTTGCTTAAGCTGCAATTTGAATTTATATACTTATTTGAGCTTGTTTGTAACATATATGGTTTAAAGTGAATATTTACTGATAAGAAAATTTAATACATGTAACTGATGAAAAAAACCGTTTAAAAACTAAATTTTTTATTAATGCTCTTGTGGCGCGAATGGAAGTTTATTGGTACATAATTGTATTAATATAGCAATCAAAACAAATGCGACGTGAAAACAAAATATTATGGTATGTTACCACTGAACAGCCTAACTAACTGTTTTTCGTTTTCATTTGCACAAAACTTCTTCGTTGATTTTTATTTGGTGTATTACAACACTAAATCATTACTTAGAGAAAGGAAAAAAATCGATCAGTGATATAACGAAAAACTAAAATGCCTTTGTAAAACTTTTATTACATTTTAGTAATTTATTATCTAGAAGAATTTATTTGTACTCCGTATAGAACAATAGTTTTATACTTCCATTAAAGTCCTAAGGTCCACAAAATCACATTATAGGTACTTACTTTAGTCTGTGCCATTTTACTCGTGCTTAGAATATTAGGTAAAATCTAATTTATACGTAGTGCGCTAGATAAGTTCTGTCGTACTTACAGAATATTCAATTTTTCTCGAAGTAATCACCATCAGCCGCTGTGCAAGACTTCATACGCTCGAAGCAAGTAGCAAAAGTTTCTTTCCAAAATAGCGCAAATTTCGTCAAACGCTCCTAATAGCTCTGAGTTGCACAAAAACTTTCGCCCTTTTAATTATTTCTTTACATAGGGGAATAAAGAAAAATCACATGTCGCCAAGTTCGGACTATAGGAAGGATGACTAAGTAATTTTATTTTAGATTTCTCGAGAAAGGTGGTCGTAAGACAGGCTCGATGAGCTGGAGCATTATCATGGTGAAAAAACCAGGTATCGAGTCTCGAGTTTGGTCGCTCATTTTTCAAGACTTGAAAAACTTTTGGGAGACATTCATTTGTGTACCATGATGCTGTGACAGTCTTGTGTGTTTCTTAAGAAACAACCGCCAAAATCCCTCTTTTACTAAAAAAAAAAAAAAAAAAAAAAAAAAAAAAAAAAAAAAAAAACTGCTACCATTAGTTTCTTCACAGAACGAGCTTCTTTTACTAATGTCGGTGGTTCTTCATCTTCAAATATCCACATTTTGCTCTGGGATTTAGTTAGGACATCGTAAAAATAAATATAGGTTTCGTCACCTGTGATGATTGAATTCATATCATTAGAGTCACCGTCATCAAATTTTTTGAACATTTGTTTGCACCACTTTGCTGTCTGCTCCCGTAGAGTATCGGTCATCAAATGTGGTACCTAGAGTGAATACACTTTTTTAACTTTTAATTCGTTGTGTAGAATATAATGAATAGTCGGTGCACCTATCTTTATTAAATTCTCTGTTTGATGGTACGTTATTCGTCGAATAAGATTTTTTATGGTTAGAATATTTTCATCAGTCGTCCCTTTGGAATTGTAAATACCACCTTTCTACAGTCCTTAAAGATGGACAAGTATCGTCCAACACAACATTCATTTCTTCAAACAATTGTTGCTTTGTAACACCACGACGAAAATTGTACAACATAATAACATGAACATCACGTCACGTCGACTTAGCCATTACAGTGATTTATTTATTTATTATTTATAAATAATGAAAACACAATACGCGGATCAGACGGCAACTGTTAGTAATCATATGAAGTAAAGTTTATCATAGTACCCTCAAGCAAGTCTCTTCTTGCTTCGACATGTGTACGACAGAATTTTTCTAGCGACCTACGTATTATCTGTTTGCAGTTTTATACTTATTTTAAACCTGTGTACATGCTTTATATTCAGTGTACGTCAAGGAAAGCGTATAAAATTGTCTTTTTTTAAATAAAATAATTTAATGTGTATTTAACTTTGGCACCAGTTTACGCTAGCGAAAAACTAAGAGGCTTCGACGTTCTTTGAATTTTCTTTCAATATTCTATTTGTTAGAAAGTTATCTAAAGTAACTAAAACTTTGTAAAAACGTCTGGATATATAATATTTTATGAAATTAGCCCATTTCCATTTTTTTGAAAAAGTCAGGTTTGAAACTCGTAAATACTTTTGTTTCGGTCATTTTTTGTGATTCATTAATAAAATAAAATTTTATTAGGCGTTTGTTTGTTTGCTATATTAGTGACTTTGTACCTTTATTTTATTAACAATGTCGATAAATATAACGGAAAGGCTGAGGAACTAATTAGTGGTAGCTAAAAAAAAGGTATACATTTTTTGAGTGACTAAATTTTACGAATTTTTCTTTGGAAATGTTACTGAAAGTTGTTTTCGGGGTGGTAACCATGAAGCTAAAATTAGTTCTTTCATATATTTTATTTTCCACAAGTTTAAAAATATAAAGGGATAATATATTCTGTTTAAAAAAATTACGTGATCTTTAAAATAATGTACAGGGCAATGTAACTAGGAGACCATAAAGCAGATCCATAAAAGATGCAAAAAGGTTTTGTTTTTTAATAATTTAAAAGGCTATTGTTTTAAAATATTTTTTTAAAACAGGGGAACAGGGTACACGTTGTTTGTTAAATGGGAAGCACTTAAATTTTTAAATTCTATGAAATATTTTAAATATTGATATATCCATTACCTAAATTAAATTTTTTTGAAAACATTTAAAAATGCCATTTTAATGTAATGCAGCAGTTATATAAACTAAATAAATTCACTCTTTTTTTTAGTTTTTTTTTTAATCTGGCCAAGTTATTTTTAATTTCATTTAGGCCGAAAGTGGACTACAGCTTGCACCTTTCTAGGTTAGCGACTTAAATGGTCACAAACCTTTATTTTACTGTGATACATGACAGCTGCTTAATTTAGGAATCAGGCTTGTCATGATGCAAATTAAGATATTCTAAGTCTTTATTTTTTAAAATATTTTATTACAATAGTAGCTAATATTTAATATGTTTATTAATTCGTTCTCTGTTAAATATTCTAAGTTGGTCTACCCTGTAAAATTGTCATAATTGTTTATTTATGTTCAGCTAGATTTTGGCTCAACAATATTAAACCCTTATTTGTTTAAGAGATACAAGTTTTTAGGATAGAAAAAAAATATGCTATGATATAAAAAGCTTCTTCAAAACTGTGATTTACTTAGAGCACTTGCCTATTCTTTTTATTTTAAAATTGCCGGTCCGACCATTTTTTTGTCAAACATTTACATAACCTGTGGCTAGATTGTGTTCCTATAGAGGAGAATATAATCTGTTTTGTAATATTGTGATAAAGTACATTGTTTATATACTTTATTGAAACATGGTTAGTTAAACGTTATGACTGGTATAAATACAATTTTAGGCTTTGGACAAAAAGTTATTGCATTTTATTAATTCGGCTTAACAGTTGGGTTGAAAAGAAATATGCTTATAATTGCTTTGTTGGCTAGCTAAACAGCTGATCACAACCATGATTCTAAACTGGTAACGGGGAATCACAACGTTCAGACTAATCGGCTTTGCATCTGGGGTGAATCTAGTTTGTGTAGATCGTTTTTGGAGTGTAGTTTGGATTTTATATTATATAATTTTATTGAATTAAAATATTCATAAAAGTAATTATTACTTAGTCTGATCTGAGTACCACAGATTCTTACTACAACCAAAAAAAAGTGATCTGCGCAGCCTAGTCTGAACAGTGCAGTTCAAATACAAACATTGCACAAACGGTTCGAGCTTTTGAGGGTACTTTAGCCAAGTTCCTTATCGACATTTCTTGCTTCTTTTACTAAAAAACGTTCCTCTATTTTATCTATTTATCATATGTCGCGTTCTATTAGCAGATTATCTGCTACCAGATCATGTGAAAATGTGCTCCCGAGCTTGCACCCATCCTTACTCGCCTCATTCAAATTTCTTACGGCACGGGCATTTTCCCGGAGAGTTGGAAAGCTGCACCTGTGCAACCTGTCCCCAAAAAAGGATCCAAAACTCTCCCTTCTAACTATAGAACTCTTCTTTCTTGCAAAGTAATGGAAAATTCATTAATTCCCAAACTAAATAGAAAAACATATGATCTACATGATAGACAGTACTTCCTCACAGTAGATCTGATTTTCTTTCCTTTGTCTTGGAACAAGTCCCTTGAGTTTCTTGGTGAATCCCAGATCGTTGCTCTTGACATATCCAAAGCTTTCGATCAGGTCTCATGATGGGCTTCCCAAACTTCTTTCTTACGGTCTTCCAAAAGTATCTCTTGGCTTTCCAGTTTCCTTTCTAAACATATGATACTTAGATGGTCATTCTTCCAGCTCCTATCAAATTAAGTGCCCCACGGCTCAGTGCTCCTGTTTCTTCACAAAGTAAGATCTTCTCTCTTCAATCAATCCCATTCATGAGTTTTTCGATAGTCCTCCACTTAGTATTCAATTTCTGAGCCACATGTAACTGATTTGGAAAACTGCGCAACAAAGATATCTCTTTCACAAGACCTCAAACTTAGATTTCTTGTTCAGTTTAATGCCTTGAAAACAGATCGTTGCTCGCTTGACATGCTATCCAATGAGCAAGTTTGCAGAACAAAGAGTCAGGTTCTTTTGAGACTAACCTCAATGGGCTTCATCCGTAGCCTCGGCAGCTTCAAAAAAGATTGGATTCTTCTTTCGAGTCAGTCTCCAATCTGTACACCTCCCAAATCAGACCCTTTGAGCTCTGGGGAATGGCTTTCCTACAATACTTAGCATTCTGGAGGCCATTCAAAGAAGAGCCGTTCGTCTTACAATCCTACTCCCCAATTTCATGAAATTTTGACCAGTGACCGATCAACTATTTCATAAACGATTAAATTCTTTTTAAATGGGGATTAGCACTTTCAAATATTCAAAGAAGCTGGCCGGATGGTCTGTTAGCTAAAAAGGTCTTAAATTTTTGCAGTTGATCACTGGTCAATTGTTACATGGTTTTGTCAATTTCTTACAGTATAACAGAGAAGTTGTTGTTGAATACAACCAGTGCATAATTCTCTCAGGGAGCCCTCAGCCCAACGATAATTGCCATTGACACCTGGATTAGCGGGTAATAATGTATTGTCCATTGAAGTTATTAACAACAACAAAAAAAGGCCTACTATGATAAAAGTAGCAGCCCTGCCGTATAGTATAAACCTGTTTATTTTCCCTGCAGAATATAAGCGTAAAATATGTGGCTGTTTTATTATCTTTTAAAGCGATATTACACTTCTCATCTTGTTCCAGGTCGACGAAGCCTGCGTTGTTTTGATGGTTGATAAATTTTTATGCGTAAACTTATTAAAGTCCATGTTATATAAATTTCTTGCTGCTTCATGTAACCAAAGTATCAAATTTTCATTGAAACTTTACTAACTGTATTGCTGTGACACTTGGCCATCGGCATCGGTTTACATCCGAGTAGTTTTTGTTAAATTACACTATTTCGACAGTCGACGGTCTCAATTTCCGATAATTTCAATAAGACATCCTATAATTTTACAATTTTGGATTCCTGGGATTATTCTGCGTCCAACGATATTCCATATGTCAAATTTTGATAGCCTTGAAAAAAATAAATATTTTTTTTTCGATCTGGGCCAAAAATTATTATTCTGATGCCAATAAAAAAACCACTTTGTAAATGCTTTAGAATCGCATTTTGAAATATCACAATGAAAATAATCCATTTTTTCAAATGGGAAGATAACGGTTCACCCAGTCATTAGAAAAGCTTAGCCTACAGAGAATAATTTTAAGTTTAAAAAATCAAAGATGTCAAAATTTGACATATGTGGTACCCTTAGACGTAAAATGTCCACAGGAATCCAAAAATTTAAAAATATACAGGTGTCTCATTTAAAAATCAAAAGTTGAGGCCGTTTTTAGTGAAATCAAAAGTCACATTACTTGTCAAAAAACGTCAAATTTGACATTATATGATATCTCAAAGTTTTATATTTCTATCTTAAAAAATGCAGAAAAAAGGGATGAGCCACGCTCCTGGATCACCCTGGTATATATTTCAGTGCTAAATTATTCACTTTAGGAATCGGATTTTGTTTGCCATTTTTTAAATCGGCTGCTATTAGCGGATACCGTAATAAAGTTGATCGAGTTAGTAAAAATGCCAGTAATAATTTAAAATGCGAGTTTCAGTTAAAAATCCGGTAAGATATATCAAGTCGAGTAACCTCTGTTAATATTTAAGCTTCTCCTGTCTATGCAGAGTCCGAGCATCTGGCGTTTTAAACAGTGTTTCTTTGATTTAGGTCTGCAACTACACCACGCTGGAGTGTCCTAGTTTTATAACCAAGAGGACTTTGCTATTTGCGAGCCTACATATAACTTAAACTTTAACTATGTTCAAAACTCTGGGCAAATCTTGTTTGTGTCAGAGAATAGTATTTGGTTCTTAACATCGAATTATTCTTACTTTTCATTTACTCTTCTACACGGGAGCTAACTACACGATCCGAGACCGGTAATTTTACTATCCGGCGACCAGCGATCCGTCATCTTATTTTCACTCTATTAAACAAAACACACAAATAATTTCTGGGGGTGACGACATTCCCCAGAAATAGCCGACCGAGTGTCAGTGGTCTAAAGCTTGCTATACAATGATCAAGACATATCTGGCATATGTACCCCTTTTAGTTTTCATAAATAAAAAATTGGAAGTGCGTGCTTATTGACTAATTTATGTTCGGTCACAGTGGTAAGACTTTAAGGGTATATTTTAAGTTTTTTTATCATTACTATCTTGCAGAATTAAAGTAAACATTACCTACTAATTTATAAACCGATTAATACGTGGTAAAATTTATAACATGATTATAGGAGATAAAACAATACTTTTTTAAAGGATAAAGTTTTCAATAAGGTTTGATAACTACCTATAATTGTGTTTTAAATGTGGATAATTTAACTTCTAATTAACCAATCGCAAAGTCCTATCCTAGAAAATATTACATTTCCACCTGTGACTACCGTGGCCTATAAATTCTTTATAAAAAGACAGTAACCACTTTACATAAAATGTGTGCTTGTTTATTTTATCCCACTACTACATTGTAAATATAAGGTAAAATTTGGGTTAGGTCTTGTGATATTACTTTCTAATAGGTTTTATTAGTTTTTATCTAATTGTACTAATGTTAACCTTAAATACACTTTTTGATTACATTTGCTGGGTATTTCCAAAGTTTTAAGTAACTTTTTAAAAACCCAACAAACTGAGTGGTTATGCATTTTTTTACACACAATATAATTTTAAGCTCTAATTTTGAGAAAGTATAAGGCATAACTTCTCATTTTTAACATCAATAACCTCATTAATCCACTTAAAATAAAAAATAAATCTTAAATATTTATCACATATAAAATCGTTCGTTACGTCTCTTTTACAGAAAGCAAACAATCTTTGATAGAAAAAAAGTTAATTTAAATTTTTATATTTAAAAGAAATGGCTGTTTCTGTTTTAGGACTTAAAAAATAAATATTTTGAATGTTAAAGCTAAACCGATATAAATTATTATGACTACTTTGAATATAATATAGCCTACTTAAATAATGATTTTAGTAATTGTTATTTGTCACTAGGGGTCGCAAGACCAAACCATTTTTTTTTAAACCGATATTTTAGGTACTGACCTTGAATAGATTTCGGTACTCCAGTATATTCGATATTTCCGGGATTTTAAGAAGTTGTAGGCATATACATTTTAGTTAATAATTAAGGATGGGCATGACAATTTAGTGGTTATTAGAGGATGAATAAAAAAATATTATTTTTAAATAAAACTATTTTTAATCAAAATAAAAGTTTCCAAGGTTTTTTTCAAATTAATATCCAAATCAAAATGGTTATTAACGAAAACATATATTAAGCAATACTATAAAAATATGTTTTTTTTATCACACTGCGTGAAAAGTTCGTTTTTTTCCGTTTTCGGGGAAGAAAATACCTTATTTCTATTCGGGTTAAGCTTTTTACCCTGACAGATACAAATAATTATATAAACAAATTAAATTGGTTAATAATAATAATAATTAATAACCTTTCACGCGGGTTGAATTGACATATTTTCTTCCCAAGGTTTGCAATATACTATTTTCCAGTCTTAGTCCGTTACCATAGTAATTATTTACTATACAGAACAGGAGAGTACTATCTTCTAACACTTTGACTAGGATAAAATCTTAAAAACAAAATTTTAAATCTACTTTCAGAAAAAATAATCAAATTATTACTTTTAATCAGCTCTAATGAAACTATAAAATTGATTTTAACATTGCTAAACTAATCTACGAATGTTTGTTTTTTAATTAACAATTTATTTACACATACATAATACAACTAATTGGAATTTTATTTTCACTATATTTCGAAAATACCAAAAACTCCAGTTTTTGTGATATTAATATCGGTATTTTTAAGTCCATTTTCGTATTCCGGGATCTCGGTTTGCAACCCCTATTTGTACCTATAGTTAAGCAAAACGGTTTTACTAGGCTTTGCAATATACGGTATTCTATCTATAGGAATTTTTCATTATTTTTTTCTCGAGAAAAATAATGAATGGCATTTTTTTATATAAAAGTTGGTGCATAAGAAAAACCTGATGTTTATTTAAGAATAAAATATATAGGGTTTCTAAGCAATATAAAATCGTGGCTTCTAAAAAAATTAACATATTTGAAACCGAGATAAAATTGTATTTTTTATTTTACGTCTAATTTTTTTTGGTTATCATGGTCATACGAAAAAACTTGTTGGCTTAAATATTTTTGGGAACTATTTTTTTTTATTTTTGAGTTCCCTCTGTATTTAATTTTAAATTGAAAATCACCAAAATTAAAGCAAATTATTTATTCTCATTTGTAGCCAATAAATTTATTCTGGTTACTTGGACTTTTTTGTAAAATGTTAATTGTTAGTTCATTAAAATTGTTAGAGTTGTTAAAATTTAATTTTCCTGTATATTTCGTTTAAAAAAATCATTTTTTAATACTACTAAAGTAGTAAAAATAATTTCACTAGCTTGTTCCTATAATCTGTGTTCTAATAAATTAAGTTTTTGTCTGCTATTGCTCGGAAAGTTGTCAGGTAGGCTATTTTTTATTTTCTAAATTTTTTTAAATAAAGTTTTAAAAATGTATTGTGCTGTGGCGTTGTAAGAAATTTTTTGTCATTTACCACTAATTTTAAGTTTTATCCTTAGAGGGGAAGAATTAAATTAATGAAGAAGACATTTATTTTTGAGTCATTAAATATTAATAGTGAAGAAATATTCTAAATCTAGGTATGTTGGGTCGATCTAATCTGATTTCATTAAAAAAAAAGAAAATGTTAAAATTGCTTAGATTTTTTTTATATATTCAGCAATGTCTCCTTCATTGATTTAATTCTACGCTTTCCATTGAACCAAATTTAGTTCTTCCACAACATATTTAAATCTTACTTCTTAATATCTCAATTAACCTTTGTGCTGAAGATGGCTGTTACTACTTACTGCTATATATATATATATATATATATATATATATATATATATATATATATATATATATATATATATATATATATATATATATATATATATATATATATATATATATATATATATATATATATATATATATATATATATATATATATATATATATACATATATATAGGAGGCTCCTGGACAATTTTGGATGTACCCAATTCTAAAATACCAATAATAGTTTTGTGGCTTGCATCTCAACTTCCGTCTCGTTTTCTCACGTGGCGCATTTTTGGTTAGGACTGGTGGGGAGTGCGGTAATAAATTCGGAAGAATTATCTGTCCTGTTTTGTTGTTTACTACGTTTTTATTTTCAGTAAGAGGATGCAGTGTTTATAGGCAAGTAGCAGGAGCTAGCTAGCGTCAACCGACTTCGATCTGATTTCTTATCAGTTAAGTTAACAATATCTTAACTTTAACCTAGATATGCCCGGACCTTATACTCGCATTCCAAAAAATAAAAAACTTAAAAAAAATACATGTTAAACTAAAAAAGACCCTGAAACGAATAAAGTGGTATAGAAATCCATCCATTCTGTACTAGTCTTACATTTAATAACAATTATAATATTTTAAAAATGTATCAGCTTAGAACTAAGAAACATTAATATGAATTTTTCAAAAACTTATTAATATCCTGTTTCTATACATTGTAAAATTCAGCTGTTGTTGATGTTACCAACTTCTAAATAATGCATTTAGTTGTAAGTATACCTAAAATTGAGAAAGATTTGCTTTTTTATTGTATTGTTTTTTCCATATTGTAGACCTGAAGAAGGAAATAAATATTTTCGAAAGCTCGTTAAACTAAATATCCTGAAGTGTTTCACTTTAATTAGCCCTCTCCCATGGACCGATACCCAAGAAATTTATTACCTTTGTTGTTTAACTGGTCGGCCAAGACTTCCCTCCTCCTTATTTATATATATATATATATATATATATATATATATATATATATATATATATATATATATATATATATATATATATATATATATATATATATATATATATATATATATACAGCCATCTTCAGCACACTGGTTAATTGAGATATTAAGAAGTAAGATTTAAATATGTTGTGGAAGAACTAAATTTGGTTCAATGGAAGGCGTAGAATTAAATCAATGAAGGAGACATTGCTGAATATAAAAAAAAATCTAAGCAATTTTAACATTTTTCTTTTTTTTTTTTTTTTTAATGAAATCAGATTAGATCGACCCAACATACCTAGTTTTAGAATGTTTCTTTACTATTAATATTTAATGACTCAAAAGTAAATGTCTTCTTCATTAATTTAATTCTACGCCTTCAGTGATTTTTATTTAAATAGCACTTTTTAATTAACGTTAGGGCTGTCACTACGGCCGAAACACCTCCCCTTCTCCCTCTGAGGAATAAAATTTAAATTAGTGTCAAAAGGCAGGATTTTATTTTCTTAATTTTTAATTATAAATATTTAAAGATATTCAATATAAGTTCATAGTAATCATTTCGAAAAACCCAACAAATGTACGAAATAAAATCGTTTAAAAAGTAATACCTTTTATTTCTGTCAAGAATTGGGATTTTTTTAAACTTTTTTTTTTCGTTAATAAATATTGCTTAATAAACTAATTATGTCTAGAACAGAAGTGTGTTTAGGGATAATTATTGCCATAAAATATTATTCACGCTAAAAGTAAAGCTATTTTTGGTCAAAGCTATATTATTAAGGGCCTTTTATTTTGGGTTTTAGATATACAAATAAAAATTATGTCTTTTCTTTGTTAATATTAAACTATACAGGCACAGGCTTATGGAGATGTGGGAATGATTGAATTATTTCTCTAAATGTACAAGGTTCAAACATATCTCCATACTTAAAAAATAATTTCTATAGAATGTTTTTTTGTAATAGTATACAATTGGCATGCTAAATTTTACAGGGTCTTATATAGGTTTATCACACATACATTAGATATTAAAGTAATTCATTCATTCTTTTATTTCGGTCTCCTATACTTACCTTAATATTTTTATAAAATATGTGCTTTTAACTATAAAATAATTTACTGCCTCTGTAATATCTGTTAGTCTTTATATTAATGATCTCTTTTATATTGTTTGCCAAAAATAATGAATGTGTAGTTTTGCTTTTTGGCAGAAAATGTTAACACAATAGTAATGAGAATTGTACATACAAATATCGACGAAAAGTCTGAATATATTGGTAAGCTCATTTTGTAAAAGAATGGTTTCAATAAAGATGTATTCTGCAAAATATTTTTACGAGAGTTGTTTTAAGAGTTGTTATTTTCAAAAGTACAAATTTATTTTAAAGGTGAATTGAAACTTAGACTAGTTTGGATGTTTGGTGTACTATTTGTATCTATATGAACAATAAAATATATTCGTATTTCCTGTTTCTTTTTAATTTTTTGTTTTTATTTTGTCCAAAGATTATATATTTATACCGGGTGTCACAGCTAACATGTAAAAGCTGAGTAATTTCTTGTTTACAAAGATAATGTTCCAAAATTGGAAGAGGTTCGACTTTCTGTTTAACCTAAAAACCTTTTAAAATGGTTTCCAATAAACCTCAGTAAGTCATGATATACAGGTTGGACTTTATTAAAATATAGTGTGCTTTGATCTCGACGATGACTAGATTTTTTTTATATTTCGAGAAAATACTGAAGTTTTGCAGTATTTTGGAAAATAAAATAGTAACATCATATTTTCATTTGTCCGTTCTATGAAACATTTTTTTTCTTTTTTGTTTTTACCACATACGATCAGTATCAATCATCATTGACTTTATTTAGCTATTAGAGCAGCATTATTTATTTAATGATAACCGAATTAAAAATATCGTCACTAGAGGTTTTAAATTAATAATGATGATCAAATCTAATCAAAATGGAAAAAATGATTTTTCTTATAGAATTGATTAATAAAAGTATATTGTTTTTATTTTATTTTTCAAAATATTGCGACCTGCTTTTAGAACTTTTCTTCGAAATATGAATCACTCTTCACTGACTGAGAATGTAAAACATATTGTAATATATCATCTATCTTTTTAAAGAACAACACTACCCTTTAATATAGTCCAAGCTGCATATTACTCAAACTTATTTGAATAAATGATTTTTTGACGCCAATAAAAAGCAAATGTCACATTGTGACATATGGTCGAAAACATAATTTTAAGGCGAATTTGATAGACTAGAAAAACATACACGATGATATTAAAAAAAAATTACTTCCGGTTAAACCGGAAGTCTTAAAAGTAAATTATCAAGTCTCGAAAGAGGACAACTTTCTGCTATAAAATATCTGCAATTTAAAAGTAATATCTTTATAAATAAGAAAGTAATCAGCTGTTGCATCTCCGCTGGGTCACCCAGTATTCCTTGTGCCAACACAAGTAAAAATACTTTTTAACGAAGGTATAAATAAAGCAATGCTAAATGATCATCATAAAGTAGCTGTAAACGTAAAAACACACACACACACGTAGCAACGTGTAATATTTATCTCCATTGCACAATTAACATTTTTAGGCGAAAGCAAAAGGATTATTCAGAATGTGTTCTTTAATTTGTAAATGGCCCCACAGACTATCGTTCTTTTTAACCTTCTTAATCGCCGATTAAGACTGCTCAGTTGAACGATTAAAACTTTTATTTCCATACACTTAATTTAATTTTAAATCGTCTTAATCTCCAAAAGCTGCAGTCATTCACCAGAAAATGTAAATAAAGTATGTTTATTTGTTACAAGAATGATGATTAAAAACTTCAAGAATACAAGCGCGGCCAAAAATTTTCACTGAAGGTGTTATGTTTGGTTTTCGCCCACAAACTAGCAATGTTAATCGAAACTTTTGATCGTCACGATTAAAACTGCTTCAAAAGAACGAGGTCTGTGGGGGCCTTAAGGGTACATACTGATCAGAAATCACAGCATTTTTTTTAAAATCACAAGCCTCCACCACTAAGAAATTTAGGGCAGATAAAACTTCAATGCAAAAGTTTAAAGAACTCGCAAAAACGTACCGGTTATCATCAAATTAGTGTATTCTTTTATACATCTTAACTACTAACAACACAACTGCCGACCAGTGTTATTGTTTCAGATAGCGTGTTATAAAATGACTATATACCTGCAGTCACTACGCTTTTCCTCTTTTATGCTGCATTTAGTGCTCGACCGATGAATCTGAATCTGAGGAGGGTGATAGATATCACGGCATCTAGGCCTCAGTAGGCCCGTTGTGCTTCCTCTTAAAGGGGACTCTTCACTCAGTACGCCGCCTATCCTACTGGTTTAAAGTAGGTCGTCGAGGGGAATTTCCTTAATGTCTACCAAGGAAAGCAAATACTCGCCCAGCATGGATCTTCTCTTGGGCGAGAGATCAGGGCAATCACAAAGGATGTGCTCCACCGTCTCGTCTTCCTGTTCACAACCTCTACACAGAGGCGTGTTGCCAAGTAATGTTTAGCTGTATCTCTGTCAGAATAGTTCAGTAACTCCCTGGAAAGGTTACAGTTTACTGTTTCATCCCATCGCCTTATAAAGGGCTAATAAGAGTATCTTTTGATTAGGTCCTTTATCGCAGACCCTGTCAGACCTACGAAAGGTTTGGTCCCGGCAGCCGTTCTGCTCGACCGATGATCAGGGCGGATATTGGTCGAACGTAGCTATCAAGGAAAATGTATTGTTCCGTAAAACCTCGTATAAAAACACGGATCGTCATTTTACACCTTTTTATTAACAATGAGGTTAACAAACGTTTCTAAGGTAACAACAACTGTTCAGTCGTCACTGTCATTCAATGAACCGTTCAGCAGTCGATCTAACTCTTACCCTCGTAAAGATTTTTTTTTTCACGCTTTATTTCTTTCTTCATATCTTAACTTCTCTGGCCACCGCCTTTTTGGCAACTTTTGGATGATAGAAATTATTAGAATGAACGCCTTACAAGGGTTCTTATTGCTTGATTGGTCAGAACGGTTTAGGATATAATAAGTTGTAGGGAAAAGTATACAAGCCAATGGGGTTTGAGTAGAGATTGGGGCCCTTGCGCGCGCAGTTCTCTTGGGGCACTTGCGCGCACGCAGACGCCAGACACCTGACGTCGCGACGCCTGACCCCGCCAAGCGTTAGGCAACCCGCCTATCGCCTGTCATATTTCGCGACCCACGTGGTGTAGAAAAAGTTAGGAATCTTAACCTAACTATATTTATGTCACCTCGCGTCGCTAGCGACCCAGACTCGTCTGGAGAGAAAAGGAGGAAGGAAGACAAGATAATACCTTAAAGAGAGAGAAAGAGACAAACCACGATGACGTCATAGAACAGATGTCCCGTGTCCCTTGTCCCCCTCAAGGTCACGGGACGTTGATAAGCCTCATTTACATATCTAAAGCGTAACTGATATGAATAAATTATAATCCACTTCAACTAACCAATCACAAGACAGTTGCCAGAAGCCTCGACGACGCCATGCAAAACAATTGCGTAATATTGTGCAATATTATGTAAATGGTACTACTTTGCACGGTTGGCGTATGCTGTTATTTAAAAAAACAGTGCTGTTATTTAAAAAACAGTGCTGTTATTTAAAAATACAGGGCTGTTATTTAAAAATACAGTGCTGTTATTTCAAAAACAGTGCTGTTATTTAAAAATACAGGGCTGTTATTTGGAAAAACAGGGCTGTTATTTAAAAATACGGGGCTGTTATTTGGAAAAACAGGGCTGTTATTTGAAAAACAGGGCTGTTATTTGGAAATACAGTGCTGTTATTTAAAAAACAGTGCTGTTATTTGAGAATACAGGAGCTGTTATTTGGAAATACAGTGCCGTTATTTGAAACAACGGTGCCGTTATTTAAAAAACGGTGCCGTTATTGGTAACATACAGTGCCGTTATTAGAAAAAACGGTGCCGTTATTTGGAAAAACAGGGCTGTATTTGAAAATACAGGGCTGTTATTTAAAATACTGTTATTTGGAAAAACAGTGCTGTTATTTGGAAATATAGCGAATAAACTTCATAATTTTCCATTGCATTTATTTTATGAAAATTAATACTCGTAATATTCTGTGAGTTGAAAGCGCATTTATGGTAGAGAGATAAAAATTTTGTATGATTGCATCTTCTTTATTTATTTTTCCAAAATATACAGTTAAACAAAGCCCTTCTGACCTCATACCTATAAATGCTGATGGCTAAGTCGTAATAATGTAATAAACTTACTAAATGATTGTTTCAAACAATTAGTGAAACATCTATTCCGTAACTCCTGTATTACATGTTTACCGTTAAAATTCTAATACTAATGATTTGTCTAACTATTTATTGAAACGTATACTTCCTTAAATTAAACTACTAATGATTTACTTAAAAGAATATTTAAAGCTATAGTTTGTACTTTAATCTTAGTTAAAACGCTGTATAAGTTAACCGTTTTTGTTAAATTGTATAAATGTTTTTAATTAAGGCTTAGCTATTTTGACCGAAAGTCTATAATTTGATAGAGGGTGGAGAAAAATTAGAATTTATTTAAAAACGAATTATTTCAATCGTATGATAAATAAAAAAGAAGTTATACGTAGTGATGCCAAAAGGGCTTTATGCCAATATTAAATTTGGACCATGTATGTTTTAACATCTTGAGTTAGAATAAAAAAGAATTATTTAAATCTGTTGATAAATAAAAAAGTTATACATAGTGTTGCCAAAAAGGCTTTATGCTTATATTAAATTTAAACATCAAATATGTATGTTTTAACATCCTGAATTAGAATAAAAACAATTATCTAAATCTGTTAATAAGTAAAAAGTTATATATAGTGTTGCCAAA
This sequence comes from Listronotus oregonensis, assembly GCA_019359885.1. Classification (NCBI taxonomy): domain Eukaryota; kingdom Metazoa; phylum Arthropoda; class Insecta; order Coleoptera; family Curculionidae; genus Listronotus; species Listronotus oregonensis. Next base: position 98,966 of record JAHBCN010003953.1, read on the forward strand.
AAGGCTTTAAGATAATATTAAATTTAAACATCAAATATGTATGTTTTAACATACTGAATTAGAATAAAAATAAATTATTTCAATCGAATATTAAATAAAAAAGATATACATAGTGTTACCAAAAGGGCTTTATGGTAATATTAAATTTAAACGACAAATACGTATGTTTCAACATCCTGAATTGGAATAAAAAAGATTTTTTTAGTGTATTTGCCTCATAATTTACACACTTTTAAATGTATTAGTTGCTAATTTTTAGCTCCTGTTATTTGTTAGAAACCCAGATATAAAATATTTCTATCAATTCGATTTGTATAATTTTTAACCTGGTTGTGTATTATGGGTTAAGAAACATATTTAATGTAAAATTTCTAGGGGTAGCAATATTATTTTTTAAGATATTAACCGAGCGCTATGAGCTTGTTTGAGTCAGCCTAATTTTATTTGATATTATACCGCTGATTACCCGGTAACTTGAATGCGTTTTTAATTATTATTTTAGATATGTTAGCCGCTATTTTTTGCATTCGGTGGCTGTGTTTTTAATTTATATATAAGTTGATTTTATCCTACGTTAGGCTTAAACCATAAATATATGTGTATGGGATTGCAAACTTATATTTCATCATCGAGGTTTTAACTAGACCTATCCTTTATGTTTGATGTTACGTATACGGAATAATTCGGCAACGACCATATTTTATTAATAATCAAGTGCATAAGGTTTGCTTATTAAACAACGTTTCTATATTTAACCAGTATCACTATCATAGGGTTTTTAACTAACACTATATGTTGTTACGTAATAATTCGGCAACTGCCATAATTTATTAATAATCAAGTGCATAAAGTTTGCTTATTAAACAACGTTTCTATATTTAATCAGTATCATCATCATCGAGGTTTTAACTAGACATTATGTTTGATGTTACGTATACGGAATAATTCGGCAACGGCCATATTTTATTAATAAATCAAGTGCACAAGGTTTGCTTATTAAACAACGGTTCTATATTTAACTACCGTCATCATCTGGGTATTACCTATATATTACGGAATAATTCACCATATTTTCCGAGCCCCCACGCCCAAGACACAGGTCTTATGCTTAAGAGCAGGGCCCTACATGCTGATTAAACACAGGGCCCCACATGTTAGGTTTGACATTTGACGCTATTATTTTAACACATGCACAGTACTCTAAAATATAGTTAACCTAAGATTCCTAATTATGTCTTCTACTGTACACATTTTAACCGATACTATTTAAATTACCACGGTGTCCGCATGGTTTAAGGCGTTGGAACCAGAAGCAATAAGACGAGGCGCTAGTTGGTTCGAATCCTGCTAGGTTTTTTATTTATTTTCAAAATAGCGATGACATCACAACGTGGATTTGACAGGTGACATAAATATAGTTAGGTTAAGATTCCTAACTTTTTCTACACCACGTGGTTCGCGAAATATGACAGGCGATAGGCGGGTTGCCTAACGCTTGGCGGGGTCAGGCGTCGCGACGTCAGGTGTCTGGCGTCTGCGTGCGCGCAAGTGCCCCAAGAGAACTGCGCGCGCAAGGGCCCAATCTCTACTGGTTTGAACAAAACGAGATTCTTTGACTGTCGAGCTAGACTCCTATGACGTGAAAACATAATCTGCGACTCCCTGGTGATCGAGTATCAGGTCTCAAGTAGATCGCTGCGCTAACCAATCGTCGGAAATATACCCTACAATTGCACATAGCAGGTGAAAGAGAGAATTGGTTTTTGCGACGACTCAACTTTCATCACAAGCCAGTTGGTATGAGGTGGAAGTTCTTTAGTCTGAAGAAGTTTAAATTAGGTAAGAGATATCGCAAATCCGAAATTAGTTTTTCCGTAGCCTCTGCGAAAACCAGCTGACCTATAAGTATTGGACAATCCCAGAAAAGTAGCTTGAGATTGAGCTTGTAAAATTAATACTTAACCATTCGCCAAGAATACCTCCAAATTTAAACTTGCAAAGTGAATTTCCAACGGAAAGCACCAGTCAAAAAAGTACTGAAAAAACTTAATTGTGACAAAGTTAATTTTTAAAGACTTATGTTTTACAACTAGTTAAAATTCAAAAACTTGGCAAAGTTTTTAAAATTTTCTTAACGTCAATGTTAAGTCGAAACTTAAATTATTCATAGAATTTCTTGATTTTGGAAATTATTAAGTTACTAAGCTATAAAAGAAAGTTAAAGTTTTTGTAAAATTTACTATTTGTTTAAATTTTATTCGCTCACTATTCTTAATATTTGGGCTTTTAGATTTAAATTTAAAATTAGTTTGTAGTGTTATTCAAACTAAAATTGTGAATATAAATACATTCAAAATTGGAAGCTCATGCTTTACGTGGCGAAAATTATTATCACCCTGATAGACCGAGCGCTCGCGGCAGAAAAAAGAGACCGATTTTTTACAGGCTGTCTTTGATACGGGTGATATTTATAGCCACAAACTATAGATAGATGCACCTATTAAGTACCGCAACGTGTTACTTCATATATAAACATTAACTTTAATTAGCAAAAAAAAGAAGCTTCTTAAATCAACTTTTTACAGTCTGCCAATTGTTGAAGCATAAGGCTAGATTGCCAAATCCATAAAAAAGTTGCAGGCAGACGGTTTTCTCCAGTACAAGAAGCATACTAATGCTAGTTCGCAAAAAATCGTGTAACTAAAAACACTTTTTTACAGTCTGCCAAGCACAATTTAGACTAATGTGTGCATGAGATTGACGAATTTTCACAAGACAGACTGTTTCTCGATATTTAAAAATTAATGCACAAAACTTAATTAAAAAAGTTTTCACAGTATTTCAGAACAATTTTTTACAGTCTGCCTATTGACTAAATAACAACTTTTACAATAAATATTTCATATTAAATTATTAGCATACTAATTCACGAAGTTTAAAGTATAGGCAGACGGAGTTAAACTTGTAAAAAAACTTATAATGGTTAACAATTTTTTACAGTCTGCCATTGTTTTCAAACAATATTTAGGTAATAAATACATAAAACTATTGAATGGCAGACGATTTGTAAAGGTAGTTTAAAAATGGTTATTTATTAACGTAAGTTGAAAATAATAATTTATTTATATACATACATAAAAATGTATTTTTTAAACGTTTGTCACATAACACAAAACGCTCCTGATTGGTCGAGTTTATAACGACGTCACCTGCTTGTTTGCCTACTTGTGATATATTAGCTTTCGAAACTGTTTAATAAGATTTTCTTATATTATCCATTGTTTTTGTGTGATTTTTTGCATTATTTTACAAATTCTGTCAAGTACTTTTACCATGGCCAACTATTTTGTAAAAGCAAACAGCAGAAACCTGCGGAGGTTCGGGGTTCGATTCCACTCCATACCTTTCTTTTTTTTTTTAAATTTAATAATCTTTAAAATACTTCTTAAATAAATTTAAATATATATTTAGGTATGTTTATTAATATTAATTAAATTATTGGGTAAACTTGAAGCTTTTATGTGTGTAAATTTATGAATATTTTACACACCAAACAGTTACTTCGTTTTTAGATGTTATACAAAAATAATTTGTAAAAAATTAATTTTGAAAAATATTGATGTTAAGAAATAAACTTCCAGAATCCCAATTACGTAATGTGCGTGAATTGTAATTACTCAGAAAACCTCAGTATTTTATTCTAAAACTATTATGCGTAAATTTTAATTACATAGAAAAAGCCGGGATTGACCGGGGTCAAGTGGCGTTAGGACGCCATGGTCAGGTGATGAAAGATTGACCGGGGTCAGGTAGGGTTATGTGCTTAATGATGCATGCAAAGAACATGGTAGTGCCTGCCTAATGCGCGATTTTATAATATTCAAAGTTTCAATTAACGCTAGATGTACCATCATAAATCGTCTGCCATTCAATAGTTTGTTTATTTACTAACTAAACATTGTTGGGATACAATGGCCGACTGTAAAAAATCGTTAATAGTCTTACTTTTATTTTGCAAATTAAAAATAGTTTTGCAGTTATATCTATACATCGTATTAGGCTGCCATTTGTTTTATTCAATATTGTGAACTGTTAAGTTTATATTTAAATAACTTTTACACTGTAAAAAATTGTTCTGAAATACTGTAAAAAATTTGTTAAATAACTTTTAAATATAAATTTTTAAAATTCGGGAAACAGTCTGCCTTGTGAAAATTCGTCAATCTCGTGCACACATTAGTCTAAATTGTGCTTGGCAGACTGTAAAAAAGTGTTTTTAGTTACACGATTTTTTTGCGAACTAGCATTAGTATGCTTTACTCTTGTACTGGAGAAAACCGTCTGCCTGCAACTTTTTTGTGGATTTGGCAATCTAGCCTTATGCTTCAACAATTGGCAGACTGTTAGTTGATTTAAGAAGCTTCTTTTTTTTGCTAATTAAAGTTAATGTTTATAAATGAAGTAACACGTTGCGGAACTTAATAGGTGCATCTATCTATAGCTTGTGGCTATAAATATCACCCGTATCAAAGGCAGCCTGTAAAAAATCAGTCTCTTTTTTCTGCCGCGAGCGCTCGGTCTATGGCCATTCCGCCCGGTCCGCCTGAACTTCAAGCCGCTTCGTCGTATTCTTCCACCGCACCGGCGAGCTATTTCATACGGGGTTTAACACGCGAGAGGTCGATATATTTTTTCGCCAGTACGATTTGATTCGTCGCATGGGGTATCGTTTTATTCGTGGCTGCCTAGCTTCCGCGTGTTTAAATAATAAAAGGAATGGCAAATAATGTACAGAATTTTTTAAAGGTCGAGTGTCCCCGACTTTCGCTCGCATACCAAGTACGTATAAAATCGCTTGGTAGACCTATTTCAGGTCTGAAGCTTACTTAGACTAATAAATCTACGAAATGCAGTTGTTATACAAGGCATTTTAAGAAGGACGTTTACAAGAGAATTAGATATACTAAGGCACGAGCGGCTTCTGATCTTAGGTTAGAGTTACTTGTTATTACTTAGTTTTAAGTTTTAAAACTCTCTAAAGAGCTTTATTAACCGACGAATTATTACTACATATTACTTATTAATTTCGGTTAACGATATAATTACACTAGTGTCATTTAGGGACAAATACTTAAAATATTGGCAGGGCCCTTTGTGAAATAGTAATTTGTAGTATTTTAAACCTAGTGGTGCAATTAAAACGGCTTTCAAATTTTCTGCGTTATGACACTATTTAAGGGAAAATTTACATTATAATAGTAAGAGTCGCCCTTTATAAGAATTAGTGATTTTCATGACAAAACCTATAGACTACGAACAAAGTTTACAGGATGTCTGTAAAAATACGTCGTTATAAAAAAATAAAGCCAGTTATTTCATTTAAAACTATTAGTTGTATTATTTCATAGTTAGAAATACATAAAAAAAATCTGGGTAGTTTTCACATCACAATTTATTATCATAAAAAATAAGTACACATATTAATACAGTATTTACAGACTCCATAATTTACATACAGATTTTAAAAAAAGTCATTTATTATTTTTGTGGTTACAGCTAATAAGAAAATAAGACAAATTTCGTTTTAGTCATCTTATCATTCTGTCTTAATCTATAATTTATATTCGAAAAGGCGGTAATTTAAGACCCATTTGAAGTAAATTGTAATAGAGACTGACTGATATATACCGAGTAAATGAATCTATTTTGATACTTTTTGGAGGTACTGACTAACTCTAAAATCAATATAATATCTAATTACTTATTACCGGGCACAATTTTAAAATTATAATAGCATGGCTCAATAATTTATCTCACTAATTAATGAATATAATAAAATTATTGTATTTTTGTGTCAATTCTAACGTAGAACCTATAATCGGTTTATTTTTGTTTGAGAATGACATTTGAACAATAAAATGTACCTGGCTCAAGAAACCAGTAACCATGGTTACAAACGCAACTGACCAGTGCTAAGGCTCTTAATTTATTTTTGCTTATGTTATTCCCAAACGAAAATAATAGATTTTAGAGATATGCGTAGACTTTTTAAACTATTTAATTTTTAAGCGATGATACAATGTTATGTTTTTTTAATGGATCTGTTTATTTTACGTGAAGAATATGTATTTTTTTTGTAAATCAGTAAAAGAAATAATTTAATTTAATTAAAATGTAAACGTTTCGATAGTTTCTGGTATAAATAAAAAAGGGTAACTTATTTTTTAAAAAGCTGCTCAAAAATATACAGAATGCTCGGTATTAAAAATATATATAATAACTAAACATTATAAAAGGATAAAAAATAAGCAAACCATTAGATTTGACGTATATTTTATACAAAAATGCATTTAATATTTTTTTCTTTCTAATATTAAGAAAAAATTTGAAACCAAATTAAGTAAGCCACGGTTAAACTATCTAAAAATCTAGCTTAAAGATATTTTTATTTATTAGATTTTATGTATCCTTTACAGTGACGTCAGGACCTCTAAAAGTATCGAAAAAACGTCGTTCTTTTTGCAGAAAATTGGTATTTTCTGCAAACATCTAACTTTAGTGTTGCCATGGATAATACGAACATATTAAAAAAAACATAAAGTTAGAAATTTCGGAGAATTCTGGCGATAACCTGATCATTCAAAAAACTGTCATGGACTTCTTAATTATCTTATGTCTTTATTGCTGCTAACCACATATATGGCAGTGGCGTTCAGTCAATTTACAAAGTTTACATATACTTCCTGTTTCGTCTCACTTCAGGAGTACTGGTGTAAAATGTACTGGCATCGCCATAAATGGGTTCTCTTGAACCATGTTTAGGACAGCTGCAGTTAAATTTACATGAACCCGGACTTTGCCCGGATGAACTTGGCAATGTTCGGTTAAATGGAGAAGATTGGTTAGCTGCACATGCGTTTATGCGTTGTTGTGCTTGTAGCAAGGATTGATTTGCTGCACAAGTATTTGGTGACCTTGTCGGGTTGACATTAACGTTGACTATTGGTTGCATATATGTTGAGTAAACTGAAAAATATATATATATATAGGCGATTGGATAATTTTAATCGGGTTAAACAGATGCTAATAACTAATTTATTAGGTTAACAAATATAAATTACCAAAATAGCACGTAAAGAACTAAATTGTTTAAATCGGGGGTGTCCCAAAAAAAATTCGTCACAATTTGGGGGTAGACTCTACGACCAAAAATAAGACAAAAATGGTTTATGTCAAAATTTCGAAAAATGTTTCCTTATGAAATCTATGACCATCTTGAATAATGAAATGAAACAATTTTTGCAAATTAAATCAAACGTTAAAATTTAAATCATTTATTAACTAAACACATAATAAAACAAAAATAGTTAAATTTTCAAAGGCAAGTGTTTGAAATGATCGGCTTATTGTTTCATTTTTAATTTGTGCTAAAGCTCCATAAATGCAAAAAATAACATCATCTTCACTGTTGGGTTGAGATCCGGGAAGCTAGGATTGACTTTAAGATTCCAAATTTACTATTCTGTCTTTATCAAGGATGACTAGATTTAAATTAATAATTCGAAGTGGAATATTTGACTAACGAAAATTGCCCGATTTCAATATTTAAAATGGCTATAATTTCATAAGGAGACATTTTTAGAAATTTTGACCTGAGTGACTTTCGTCATTTTTTTGGTCGTACAGTCTACCCCTGAATGGTCGGGATTTTTTTGGGACACCCTGTATAAAAGCAAAAAAAAATATTGTCAAATATAAAGGGGGTTAAAGTGAGCTTTTGTGATATTTTTCATTATGTATTGTAGGGAGTATCGTTTATCAATTTTTTTTGTGAATTATCCGTGTTTAAGAAACTAATATTTTAATAAAATTATTTATAGTAATCATTTAATCTTCGTTGCCGCAATTTTTCGGTATTTGTGTTAATTTATAGGAGCAGTTTAATAAGATCACCCCATACCTTATTAAGTACGATTATTTCTTGGTTCTCAGGCAAATTTGGATTAGATTTAAATGCACTTAAATTCGACCCACTGAATGTTTCTTATTAATGTGGAACCCTATGAACTGGATTTATTGAAAATTTGAACACTTTATTTTGTTACTTTTTGTTGATTAATCTTTGTGTATTACTGTGTATATATTTCTTTTATATGTATTACTTTTACTTTACTTTTTATGTATTACTTTTATTTTCATTATTGAAAAGGATTATTATAAAAATGTATTGTAAATATTCTATGGCTGAAGGACTTTGGTCGAAGGCCGTTTGGGAAACCAATAAACATCATAATAATAATAATTATAAAATAATCTTTGTATCATTTTAAAAATGTTGGCCTAATCCGTTAATAAAGTATTTAATTCGTATATTTTCTTATTCAAAAGAAAATTAGCACTATATACAAAAATGTAGAGTGTATCTTTTATGACACTGAAATTAGTTTTTTGCGAAAATTAAACCTAGTTAAAGAAAACGATAGAAAATTAAAATACTGCATTAACCGCTCTTAGATCTTAGTCAGTTTTCTTTAAACAAATAATTACCTTCCTATTGTACATAGATTTTATAAAACAATATTCCTAGCTCTAGATTTTTACCTATAAATAAATTTTTAAAAATTCTTAGAATAAGATGACCAAGCAAGAACTTGAAGTGTTTCTAATTTTAAATGTCTTTAAATACCTATCCAATCATTTCCACTTGCCAGAAAATCTCACTTAAAAGAGCCGAAACTGTGTCAATAGGAAAGAACAAAAGTAAAACTTTAAATGATCTTATTTTCTAGTATTTTTCTAACAGGAATGACTTTTAAATAGAATATAAGTTCTAGTCCAGCAACTCTATGCATTTTCAGTAGCATGCATTAAATAACTCATGATCAGTAAATTTTCGGTAGATGGATAATCTACCCCTTTAATATTTAATTTTTTAAAAGATTTTTATCCTTTTATCTGTGCTTTTTGGTATAATGTATTACAAAATTATTTATTACTATTTATTAAACGTAAAAAGGTATTTTACAACCGTCTTTTTATAAACCAGTTTTACCAACAATATTACCAACTTAATATTTAATAAACCGGAACTACATAGGCTTGCCAGAAATAACAGCATAAACAAACCTTTTTTTTAAGATAAAATTTGAACTTTGTAAGTTTTTCATGTTATTGCTTTGTCTTATTATCATTTATTGGTTTATATAAATATGATTTTTTTTGTAAGCATGAAAAAAAACTAATACAAGGTTGTCTTTAAAAAATATGTATTTCCGATAATTCTTTTATATTCATAACACTAAAAAATAATATCATAAATCTGCTAATCGAACCATGAGTTATCGTTTGAGCTAGAGAAAGGCACTTTTGCTCCTTTTTTAAGAAGGAATAGGTGATATATTCTGAGAATTTTCGTAGATAAATGAAAAATCAAAATTTGAACAGATGTGTATGTGTGTTGTGTAGCTAGGATGAGAAAAAGCATCTTGAGTTTTTTTTGATTCGATATGGATATTTTATGCTCTTGTCAAGTTTCTAAGAGTATTTTGTATAACAAGATTTTTGGGTTTTGGGTATATTTGCGTGTTATGAAAAGAGCTAGGGTTTTTTGGGGTATATTTTGAATTTCCATTTTTTAAACCAGGATTAAAAAATATTGAAATGATTTTGCCTTGCAGAGAGAAGGGGAAAAATAATGCCTGATTTCGAGAAGTGACACAATTTAAATTAAACGTTTTAAGATTTCACGTCAGCGCTTTATTACTTCAAATTTAAAAGTTGACAATGCGCATTACACGAAATCCCGAAAGGATGTGTTGAGTTAAGTTGACAGCCGGACTGGTTAAAGTCCAAAGATATTGACCTGATAATATTGAATCACATACAAAATTATTATATTGAAAGTGTGTGGTACATATTTTTTTTACCTACAAACTAAATATAAATCCATACTTTAAAAAAAACTCGTGTTTTTAAACAATTTAAACAAAAATGAAACGAAAATTTGACGGGTCGAATCGGTCGCTTAACGCATCACAAGTCGCAGGTTTGTGCCATTTGTAAACGACCAAGAAAATTGCCATATTTTTTTTCTAACAGTGTCAACCTAGTAGGAATTATTTAGAAAATATATTTGTGGCCAACTAAATAGTTTCTTTATGTTAAGATTATAAAGAAATTAAAGTATTTGGTTTATAAAAATATAAATATAATAAAACTTACTGAAAAATGTCGTTAAGAATATCACAACCATAATGATCGCCATTACCATGGCATATCTGTAGTTTTGTAAAATATTAAAAAGCGGTGATCTGGTTATTCCACACTGCGGTGCCTTCGGGTCTCCCGTTACTTTAACCATAACCTACAAAATAAAGTTATTTTATAAGCACGGTTGCCGTTCCGCAATGTTTTCGTCGTTTGATACTTTTGTCAAATTACACGATTTTTTAAATCTGAAAATTATCTACTAAATTGGTAATATGTTTACCATTGTTATTGGATTAATCTATCAAAAAATGGTTATTGGGTTTAGGGTTGGTAAAAATTGTCCTAAAAATACTTTCAACAGACAGAGCTGTCATTTGTAACCTTATGTCATAATTAATTAAAAAATTTTAGAAATTCCATAATTTAAGATAAAAATTTAGACCTTTTGATGTTTATTGTTATTTACATTTTAAATTGTATATTTATATATATTTTTTTTGCTAATTCTTCAGTGGAGAAATCGTAAAAAAATCCATGGAAGAGAGCATGGTCTTTGCAGCTCGCCAGTGGAAAAAAGATGTTTACTTCTGAATAGCTTAGAGGGAAAGCCAGGAATATTACGTATTTTGGTACATTTAATAATTCTTAAAAAAATCAAGCCATAAATAAGAAGGTCGTATCCTACTCAAGCTAAAAACATCTTGGAATATGTATAAACGTAGTTATTCTGTCAACTATGGTGTTGCTCTTTTACACAGTTATTTTATTAATAACAGACAATACAGAATAAGTCTATGCTATTTCTTTTATAAACTCTGCCATGTTTTCGAGATTAATCTTTTTCCTGCAAATAAAGATTGCAAGCTCAGAGAGTTGCTCTTGGAAATGTCATAACCTAAGATATATTTTATTATTTTTGTGGTATGTTTTTATCATAATATAGAGATTTCGTTGCATAAAAGTCATGAAAATTGTGACTATTAGGCATTCGAGTGGTATGAAATTCATTGTTAAAATATAAATAGGAAATTAGGTTAAGTGGAACCCTCAACAGCAAGCAAATTCAATTTTGGTGTTTCTATTCCGGCCTATTCTGAATTATTATAAAAGAAATAAAAATACTTACTCTAATATTTTGCTTCGTTATGGTGGATACTACATGAATTCCCATAGCATCCTCCATATCCGCCAGTCTCCAATGATAGTCAATCAACTGTACTTGGTATTTTCTTAAAAATTCATTGTCAGATTTTAGCTCACTAAGGTACAAAATGCTACTGTCTGTTGGCATCACCTAGGAAATAAATTAAAAAAGGTTATTCTAATGATAATTTTTGCATTAATCGCTATTAGTACATAATTTTGCGTTTTATTATGTCTAATACAATTTGGGTTAGGTTTTAAAATAAACTAAGGTTCTTTTTTTATTTAGTTATAAAACTACTAAAATAACAGTATTTTGTGGTCGTCTCTAACTCGGAGTTTAGCCTAAAAATAATATTTTTAACGCTTAGGTAAATCTGAAAATAATCGTGAAAATAGACGCATTTCATTTCATGCATTTGACTTCTTCAAAAATACTCAAATCTTGAAAATTTTTGAACGCACAATAATTCCATATAATATGCAATCATGTCAGAATTTAACCCCCACTTTATTGTTTTCGGTTTGCAAGATTTAAATGATGAAATTTGAATTTATTTTACTATGTAGATAAGTTAAATATTGTGGGAGACTTACAGTCATTTCCTGTAATACTTCAGGAAGACCTGTGACAACCAATTCTCCAGTATTGCTGTTTTCTTGTAAAATTAATTCTTGTTCTACATAAACTCCAGGTAAAAATTTAACGTCAAGCTTTTCCGATTCTACTTCACCATCGTCTGTTACTGCCCAGATAGTCAAATTGGTTTTTAAAACCGCTATTTCGGAACTGTTTCGGTTTAGATTTATTATCTTGCAAGCATATTGCCCTAAAACAAAATAATTATTTACAAACAAATTTTATAAAATCAAAAAAAATATATATAAAAAAAACGAAATAAAGTATATATATATATATATATATATATATATATATATATATATATATATATATATATATATATATATATATATATATATATATATATATATATATATATATATATATATATATATATATATATATATATATATATATATATATATATATATATATATATATATATATATATATATATATATATATATATATATATATACTAGGAGAAAGAGCGAAATTTGGTAGTCATCAGTGATATGGCATTTCCCCATTTATAATGTGTTTTTAAATGTACGTATGTTATAGTTACAATCCCGCGCTGGCGGACACTCTTGTAGATACAAGGGGTAGCTATGAGGGGTAGAAGTGGCATATTTCTTTAGGTAAAGGCCGTCATCGATAATATGCTTTAAAATGTGTCAGGTGAGTAGGTATTTACATAACTGAACAAAATTCCAAAAGGCGCGGAGGTGGATACAAATGGAGAAGCAGACAGGGTTAAAGATGCTAAATCCAAAGGGGCGGAGAGCTAGGTTAAAAATGTACCGTTAACCTGGATCGCTTTTTTTATAGTGGGCTCTCGTATTTTGTTAACTATTCAATTAGTTCTTTCAATAAAAACACAGGTCAACATTTGATCTACGCAGGAACGCCGGAAGCGGTTAGGTGCTACTAGGGTTTTTGGGGTCGCTAAATACGATGAGAGGGTCGTTTAACCTCCATTACATCAGGTTCAAGGTCATTTAAAATTCAAGCGAAGAAAAAACCATCTCCATTTCGAGGTCGATGAACCAAATCCGGCGTTTAGTTACATCTTCCTTGAGGTCATCCAAGGTCATTTCAAGGTTATTTTGAAGTGTTTGTGGGATACAAATTTTAAGTACGATTAGAAAATCTAAAAAAATTCGTATGTATGTTTTCGAGGTCGGCGAATCGGGAACTGAGGTCAGTTAACCTCCATAAGGTCAGGTTCAAGGTCATCTGAAGGGCAAGTGAAGAAAAAACATAGCAAAAATCTGGAAAAATTCATGCATATAGATAGATCCAAAGTGTAAATAAACGCCAAATTTTGATTCAGCGTCATCGAAAACATATGCATGAATTTTTCCACATTTTTCCGATGGTTTTTTCTTCACTTGACCTTTAAATGACTTTGAACTTGACGTGTAGAGATTAACCGACTCTTTTATCGTAATTAACGACCCCTAGTAGCATCTAATCGCTCCCGGCGTTCCCGCGTAGGTCAAATGTTGACCTGTAAAATCAATATAAAACAGTGATGACGGCCTTTCCCCCAAATTTTTACCACTGTTACTCCTGTGGGCCACCCCTTTGTATCCACTCACGGGTCCTTTTTTTGGGATTTTGTTCACTTATGTTAGTATCTACTCACCTAACAGATTTTCAATCATATCATTGCCCCGTCCGTCATCTTACCCGAATAAATAAGCCACTTTCACCCCTTATAGCAACCCCCTGTATACACCAGGGTGTCCGCCTATGCGAAACTGTAATTATGGGGATTACCCATTACATTGGAGAAATGCCATTCTAATGACGGCCAAATCTCTATCTTTTGGACTACAAGTTGAAATATCTGTAACTATTAAAACATCCCCTTATACCTTTTTAGAATGGGAACTTATATCAGTAACTGTAGTTGCCCATGCTACTGACTAATGAGGAGTTTTTTTGTGCGCCTACGACCTTATGATTATTACTATTAGTACAGCCAGCAGAACATGTTCAAAAAAGGGCAATTAAAATGGACCTTAATGTTCGTGGAGATTTTTGGGCTATAATATGGTATTTCAAAAGGAATGTTTATATACTGACAAAAAACATAAAATAAAAAATAACCTTGAAGATGGCTATTTTTTAAATCATGTTTTATTTTTATGTAAAAATAAACCTACGAATGTCTGAGAAAATGCTGACTGTCATGTCATCATATGCCACAGCTTGAATTATTATTAAATTATTTATTTTCCTGTTTATATCATTTTTTTGTATTCATTTAGAGCTTTCTCTTATTCTACTTTTGTAACTATCCATAAACCAACTTGAAATGACACTTTTCCAATTGGAAACATCAAGCTTAGTGAGCAAAATGTTGCATGTGCTTAGTGTTAATTTTTATTAAGTTTTCTTATTATTTTTATTTTATTTTTTTTATGTTTTCGATATAAACCTACTCATATAACAAAACAAAACTGAATTTGACCAAGTAGTAATAAATAAAACCTAGGATGACTCAGACAGATATATCTATTTGTGTGTAAATTAATTACCATTAAACCTTAAATTTTATTTATTCTAAACGCCGCCAAATCTGCACAAAAGGAGATGGGTAAAAATCGGCCTTTTTTCGCCCTTCATATTTGTGAAAATTCAAAGTTTCAATTATTCATTAATATTTTTATAATAAGTCCAAGTATCTTTATTTACATCTACACTAAATTGGTAAAAAAATCAGAATGGCAAGTACCAAAAAAAAAACCTTCCCATTTTACACGTTTTTGATCTTTTATTTTAAAAAATTATATGATGCGCTTTGTGCACCAACATAATTTTTTTATCTTTAATTTTACACCTAATAAGCTTATAAACTAGCATTTAAGTATTTTGGTGCGTTGAATCATAATCTTTTTTAAATAAAAGTCCAAAAAACGTGTAAAATTGCAAAAATTCAATAAAAATAGCAATTTTTTTTGATGATTGCCATTCTAATTTTTTTACCAATTTATTGTAGATGTAAATAAAGATACTTGGACTTATTATAAATATAATAAAATGTCCTAAATTAAAACTTTGAATTTTCACGAATATGATGGGTGAAAAAAGGCTGATCTTTATCAACCTCCTTTCAGTTATATTGAATTTCAAAACCTCAAAATTAAAAATCTGGTATCCGAACCAACTGTTTATAATTTAAAGTCTTTGAAGAGAATTTTTGGCCCAACAATGTATTATTTTTAAGAGGGCTTAGTGACTATAGGTACTTGTAAATGTGCACTAACAGGATCGCATATCCAAGTAATAACCTTCCTCTGTACAAACCTGTTTCTGGTACCCAGCTATTGGTAATATTAAATAATTCATCAGCAGAAATTGCAATCGAATCGTTGGAAAACTTCATAAAACATGAAAATCCGTAAGGTCTTATAAGCTTTCTTACATCGGCTCGACATCTCCACCCTTGAATCTGTAAAGATAAGACACTTTTTTTAAAGCATGGTGTTTTTTTAAAACTAAATGTTGGACCACACATTTATGTAATTATCAATACATGTTATACATTTTAAGGGGACGTCCATTAATTAGGTGATGCGATTTTGGCGATTTTTCGACATCCCCTCACCCCTTGATGAGATGTCGTGAGATTTGACTCGACTCTCCCCCCTCCCTAATCCCACGTGAGATTTTTCAAATTGCGTATTTTTCGTGTAAATATGTTAATCTGTGTTTGATTTATAAAAAAACTAGTTTGCTTAATTATTTTTATTTAGGACTAGTTAAGACTAGCATTTAAAACTACTGAAAACTTAGTCTAGAATCACAGTGAGAAAATATTATTGTGTAAAATTAGCTTATTGTATTAGCTTGTGCAGGATTAACTATGGAGAAACATGTTTTATTTATTTTAACAGTTGTCTCGCAATTTTACACTGTTTCTCAAAGAAAAAATATTACGTGATTTGCCGAGACCCCTCTCCTCCACGTGCGATCAGGTGAGATTCGGCTCAACCACCCCTAAATGCCTTACGTAATTAATGGACGACCTTAAGAATAGTACCATTTTTTAATAAATGCTTAACCCTTAATTTTTGTTTCTTGTTGGCGTATTTTTTACCAAAAAAACTATAAGGTGACCCATAAGAAAAAAGTGGAAAAAAATTGTGAAAGAAGGTTACATTTAATAAAAATAATATGGCTGCAATAACAAAAATGGTTTAAGGCGAATAGATATATTCTTCGGACAGTTTCAGTAAAAAAAGTAAAAAATGTTGCATATATCAAGTTTCAAGTAAAGTTAGAAATTTCAAGATAAGTGATAATACATATGTGTTCGAAAATGCGATGCCAGAAATAAATGGATTTCCATTAAATTTTTTCTCAGTGAAATAGGCAAAAAATAGCCACCAAACAGCTTAAAGCTAAAATGTATTGTTAAAACCAAATTAAAAAATATTTTTTGCGTTACTTGCCAGACTGGACCTCTTTAGATAGGCTTCCGATCTAGATTTGTGTACACACCGAGTCAATTGACCCCTTCTAACATGTAGATGTATAATTGAAACGCTTTGTTAAAAAAATTCTAATTCTAAGAATCTCCCAAATGTTTAAATTAAAATTAAAATAATTTTAATTTAAATAATTTTTTAATTATTCGTACATTTTTACGTTTATTTCATCCACCTTAAAAACGATGCCGACTAGTTATCGAAACGTTGATAGATTTTTTTTGATTTTTGAAGTATTTATTAAGTTTTTTTTTCAGGTAATATGCAAGTTCGGAACGGTCAGTCGACTCTTTTAGAAATCATAGGTTTAAACACTTTAGACCAATATGTGCTTATTCTTATAGTATTGTTCCTTTTTTTGTTTGATTTCGGTTAACTACTGTGGTAGTTACTAAAATTTTATTTATTTAAAAATCGTGCATTTTGTTTAATTACGGACGATTTGCGATTAACACAATCAAGCAGGGGTATTAAGATCACATACTTAATATTTACTCTGGAGAAACTGCAATAATCCGGCATTTCAACAAAATCAATTACAATTACTCAAAAGACACACAACAAATTGAGTCCGCAAAACACTTCCGACCGTCGCAATATCTTGAAAGTTGTTGTTAGTGACATTTTCTTCTGAAATTTGTAAGCATTAAACTGATTTTATAAAGCAAAGCAAACAGAAAAGAATTATTCATAATGTTACAGACTTCAGTTAGTGTTTAGTTATTAGAATCATAAAGATTTAAATTATTTTATTTAGGTTAATAATTTATTTAAAATAGGTTACCATAGTTTTCCCTTTTCTGACGGATGTTGCGGATTATCCCTGAGGAGCGCCTGGAGACATCCTTTTTACACATCCTGTAGTAAAGAATCCTTCCAGCTAAATCTAGACTTTTCCAGACTTTTCCATTCTTTTCCACTTCTATATAAAGCGCGAAAATTTGATTTAGTTTTTGCATATGTTTGACTGATAGTTAAAGGTTAAACAGTTGTCACAATTTACGTTGAATTTTTTGTTACCATAGAAACGTTTGTAGACCTGATTTGCAGGATACGTGTGTTTTTATACGGGGTGTCACGGAACATTATACAAAAGAAAGCGAGGAAGTGATTAAGAGCTCTATTTGAATGCCTGTTGGGACCAGACAGCAAACAGCAGCTATGGAAGAATTAACTGCACTGATGAAGCAAATGATGGAAGACATGGTCAGCAGCCATCCATGAAAGAAGATCTTAAGAAAGAAATGAAGACGAGCCAAAAATCCATGAAAAGAAGATCTAAAAAGAAAGAAATAGAAGACGAGCCAGGAATCATGAATCTAAAGAAAGAAATAGAAGACGAGCCAAGAATCCATGAAGAAGATCTAAAGAAAAGAAATGAAGACAGTCAAGAAGATCTGAAGAAAGAAATGAAGACCAGTCAAGATGAAGAAAGAAATGAAGACCAGTCAAGAAGATCTGAAAGAAGAAATGAAGATTGAGCCACCAGAATCCATGAGAGAAGATCTAAAAGAGAATTAAAGACCAATCAAGAGGAAATGAAGAAGAAGTCAAACTAGAAACCCAGACAACAGAATTAAAACATTTCAAAAGACATCAAAAAAGCCAAGAAGAAATGAAACAAGAGCTTAAAGAAAAAGATGGTGAAAATTCGAGAACACCTTTTCAACAAGATCAAGATGAGCTAAGAAAACAAATGCTATTTGAATTAAGAAGCTTACCAAGGAAGATGTTAAAGAAGAGATGCAAGAAATACAACAATCGGTTGAACACAAGTTTATCAAATCCAAGAGATTAGCGATGCAGCAAGAAGTCCAACATTTACAACGACAGATTAAAAGCATTAGCTAGTACAGGTGTTGTTTTCAGAATGTTGGTACCACCGTAACTGTTCGCCGAAACCACCCACTTTTGACAAACACTTATGCACATCAAATTTAGAAAATTATTCATATGTTTGATGTTTTTGCAAAAATATTTCGTCCAAGAAAAGTTATTTTTGGAAACATCCTTGGGGACAACAACTTTTATACACGTTGTGTTTGTTGCTGACATAATGGACTGAAGTTATCCTTGGTCTTGACATTATGGAACATCAATTTATTCGAGAAGTTGAAAATTATTTACTAAAATTCAGAAGCCATATGTTTGAAAGACTGAAGGAGGTGAAATCCTTTAGTTGAACCAATTGAAAATAGTCCACTATACGCTAAAAGAATTCTACCCGCAAGAACTTTGAAATAAAACAAGAAGAAATACGGTATTTGTCAAAATGCTGAACCTGAAAAGATTACCCTCAACAAGTCCAACAAGGTGACAAAATTGGTACCACGTCAACCTGCCTAATGATGATGGTTACCTTGCACATTACTACACCTGTTGAAGTTCGCTTTAAGTAAACTACCTGATGCTCTGCGAGGCTTGGTAATTTCTGCAAAAGCCTCTGTTAGATCCAGTTACAGGTTACTAAAGTTGGAAGACCTTCACAGAGAGAGAAATCAGAGACGTTTCTCTCTCTGAAAAAGATTTAGAGGAGAAAAACCAACATAGTTCAACATCGAATAAATACGGGTGATGCAGCACCGATAAAGGCGAACCACCACGACGAATTCCTTTAACCAAAAAGAGACGAAGTTGACAAAAAGTTAATTGGAGACATGCAAAACCAAGGCATTATAGAACCATCCCAGAGTCCATGGTCATCTCCAGTAGTCCTGGTTAAAAAGAAAGATGGTTCCACCAGATTTTAATCATTGAGATTTCAGAAGACTTAATGACGTCCACGAAGAAGGACAGTTTTGCATTACCGAGAATAACGGGCGATACTCTAAGATACTCTGACCGGGTTCAAAATGGTTTTCGACTTTAGACCTGAAAAGTGGCTATTGGTAAGTAGGAACTTCATCCCGAAGAGATAAGGGAAAATCTCTGCCTTTTCAACCCGGAACCGGACTGTGGCAGTTTAATGTTATGCCATTTGGTCTATGCAATGCCCCTGCTACTTTTGAAAGATTAGATGGAGTTAACATTACCGTGGACTAACTTGGAAAACATGCTTGTATATACACCTAGATGACATTATTATTCTTGGAAAAACATTTGAAGACCACCTTAGAAATGTCGAAGAGGTTTTCAGAAGCTAGATCTCACCCAGCTAAAGCTTAGTCCAAAGAAATCATCACCTTTCCAGAAACAGGATTAAATACCAGGGGCACATAATTACCTGAAGAAGAATTGAGAACAGATCCAGAGAAGACAGAAGCTATCCAAAACTGGCCTACACCGAAAAACAAGCATGAAATTAAGAGAGAGTTTCCTGGGGTTGATGCACTTACTATAGAAGATTTATACATGGATTTGCTTTGCCATTGTCCACAGACCGATACATCGACTTACCGAGAACAACAAAAGCTATGAATGGACTGTGAAGATTGTGAAAGCAACCTTTTATACCACAATGAAAGAAAGCCCTTTACCAATCCTCCAGTGTTGTCATATCCACAACCCAATCAAACTTTTATTGTGGACACTGTCTGCAAGCAATACTTCTATTGGTGTGGGAATTTTGTCACCAGATACACAAGATGTGGCCAAGAAAAGTGAGTATTGTGATATTTCAGCAAAAGTTCTTTCAAAACCTGAGCGAAATTATTGTGTGATAAAGAAAAGAACTTTTAGCTATTATCAAATCACTGGAGCACTTCCATAAGTACCTTTATGGCCAGAAATTCCACCTAAGGACGGACCATGCATCACTCGAAGTGGTTGCTTCGAAGTTTAAGAATCCCTGAAGGTCGAATAGCTTACGATGGTTACACCGTGTTCAAAGAATACGATTTTAAAATTGAACATCGAAGAGGATTAAACTTCATAAAAATACTGACGCTCTATCAAGAGAAGACCTTGCCCCGAAAAGATTACTTAAACATTGCAGTAGACGTGAAGAACAAGAAGATCCCGATGAATTTCACTGCCGAAGAACTGCATCCAGTGCTCTCAAGAATGGAGACCTAAAATCCTCGCAAAAAAGAACAACAAAGAAGGGATCCTGATCTTGGTAGACTGACTGTAAAATTTAGAGGCAAGAAAGTCAGCACGGCCCCCCACATCAGAAAGAAGCTTGTAGCTGATCTCCCGAGATTTAAGGGTACTGGGTATATGGGACTCTTTAGCAATGAAAGATGGACTTTTTAAAGAGTCACAGGAAAGTTCTGACGGCAAAAGCCATACCTTATCAAACAATACTACCACCAACCAAAAAGGGTTCCGGCGAGTATTATTGCCCAAGCCTTGCACAATGGTATAGGCGGTGGCCATTTTCGAGTTGTAAAGACACTTGAAAAGGTTCGAGAAGGTTCTACTGTGGCTGGGAAGTCGTGCCGATGTTAAAGACTGGTGTAAAAATGTGTAAGGACTGCGCCTCCAGCAAGGGACCTACATAGACTACGAGAAGCCATGGCAAGATGGAAGCAATACAATGTAGGAGACACCTTTTGAAAGAATTGCCATAGACTTGGCAGGACCATTTCCAATAAGCAAATCTGGGAATCCGTTATATTTTGGTAGCGATGGATTACTTCAGCAAATGGCAGAAGTCTACGCAATACCAAATCAAGAAGCTACCACTATTACCGACATACTATTTCAACAATGGATTTGCCGATATGGAGTACCAAGAGAAATACCACATACTGATCAAGGTAGAAACTTTGAGTCTGATCTATTCAAGAACCTCTGCTTATCTCTATTGGGTATATCAGCAAAGCCAGAACTACACCCCTTCACCCCAGTCAGATGGAATGGTCGAAAGATTTAACAGAACTCTTGATAACTACCTGAAAATTAAAATTAAATGAGCCAACAAAGTAAGCTGGGACGCCTGTATGCAGCCGTTTTTACCTTCTATATCGCTCCGCAACTCCACGAAACAACTGGAACGTCACCTGCAAGAAGTCATTTTTGGAGCGGAGTTATGCCTTCCAGTTGATTTACTTACTGGACGACCTTCTACCAATGAAAAACCAGCAGAAGATTATGTAAAGTCAACTCAGTAAACAGCTGCAAGAAATACACGAGAGGAGTTTCACGCAATAAAGCTTCAAAAGAAAGTGACCGTATGAAGTCCCGCTATGACTTGAAGAAAGCAATCATAAGGGATTCATTGTCCTGGTGAAAAAAGTTTGAATTATACAATCCACCCAAAGAAAAGGACCAAGGGGCGGTCACCGAAACTGCAGAAGTCATGGGAGGGACCATATAAGTAGTAACCAACCCAATGATCTGGTGTACCCGAATTCAAGAAAGGAAAAACCCACATCGCGAAGATAGAAAGTTGTACATCTAGAACGGCTGTGTCGCTATCATAAGAATCGAGAAGATACTTGATCGAGGCGATCAAAACTTGGGAGGGGGGCAATGTTACAGACTTCAGTTAGTGTTTAGTTATTAGAAATATAAAAGGTTAGAATTATTTTATTTAGGTTAATAATTTATTTAAAATAGGTTACCTTAGTTTTCCCCTTTTTCGACGGTCATTACCGCGGATTATCCTGGGGGCGCTGGAGACATCCTTTTTACACTTTTTTCTTACATCCTGTAGTAAAAAGAATCCTTCCAGCTAAATCTAGACTTTTTCAGACTTTTCCATTCTTTCCCCTTCACTATAAAAGCGCGAGGAAAATCCGCACAGAGTTAGTTTAGTTTTGCATTTCACAGAGATAAGAGAGTTGACAGATAGTTAAAGGTTAAACAGTTGTCACAATATGAATTGCGTTGAATTTTTGTTACCATAGAAACGTTTGTGAACCTGATTTACATAAAAAGGTGTAAAACCAGGATACGTGTTTTTATACGGGTGTCACGCGAACAATATGTTTGATGTTTTTTCTTTATTTTGCCCAACTTGAATAAAACAAAAATTTTATAAAGGATTATTTATAAATATTTTTTGAATTTAATTACAAAATAAGAGCTACCTAACAAAAAAAGCTTTTGTATAAAAAATGTTTGTTTGTATTGTAGGCGACAACTACACAAAAAGACAAGCCGCTGAGATTTTCCATAAATGCCACCCAGAAATATCTGTATCTCATCAGAATGTTGGACACAAAAGGGTCAATTTTAAAAATGGTGGAAATGTAAAAAACAGATCTCAGCTTTTATTGAAAATCCCAAGATTTTATGAAAACACATGAAAAAAGTACTTTCTGGAAATGAAAGACACCCTGTATATTCACTGCTGGTAGGGTTCCTTAATAAAATAATTTTCGTCTCCATAAACCCATCTTTAATTACACATAAAAACCGAAGGCTTTGGTATTAGGTTTTATTTTTTGCCTTGGTATCAAAAAATGCATGAAGATGATTTATATCTTTATAGAAACATTTTTTTACGAAGCTTATATTACGTCAAATGGAGTAATTAGCTCCCAGAACTATCGATGGTGAAGTCTAGCTAACCAGCGTTTTGTTATCCAGTGTCGGTGTTAAGTTTCTTTTCTAACAAATGTGTAGTGTGATATTTTATTATCAAGATCTATTTTTTAGTGAAAGAGAAAAAAGTTATAGTAGAATTTAAAAAAAAAGTTATCGGTTATAAGCCTTTTACCTTTTCTCTTCGTTGAGCAGCATTGACTCTAAAATCGTTAAAAAATTAAAATGAGGCGGATGAATAAAAATCGGGACACTTCCTACCATTCTATTAACTAAAAATATATTTGTTAAGTCCGTAACAATATTAAAGCTCTTAGTTTTTATTTAACTTTAATTAAGTTAAATATCAATATATATTTTTTTAAGTGATTGTTAATTTGTAGTTATATGCAAAAAATCAGGGTACTTTATTCTTGGATAAATTTGACTTTCTTGCTGCTACCCGGTATACTCCTGGTATTTCTAGGCTTTTAGTAAGGATTCTTAGATTATTTAGATGCAGAACTTTTCTACATTAAAGTTATTTTATTGCGAGTCCCAGTACAATGTTTTATCATTAGGCAATAATTGCGTGGGTATATTGTATATAGGCTCAAATACATTATGGTTTTACTTACCAAATTATTTGTTTTTATTCCAACACTTTTTTCACTTTGTAACACCAACACAAACCTTGTTACAGAGTTTTCTTCTCCATTTGTAAAAACAAAATTAGCTGGAAATAGAAACTCAATTTCCTTTACGGGGTAAACAGGCAAATGTATGGGTGCCGAACTTAACAAAGAATGAGTTAAAGTAACGGTCCCTATTTTATTTCCGACAAATGCAATGTCCAACGCTGGATTAATCTCGACCAAGCTAGGATCGCTACTTTTCCAAACTCCAGGTGTGTTAAATTCCGATACTACAGCTGACCATAAGCACACAGTATCGCCCATGGTTAAATGATCCTAAAATAATATTACAGAATGTTGTAAATAAATAATATAAGCAGCATATGTTAAACAGTACAGTATGAATTATCATTAAAAATAATAAATTTTATGCTCATTTGTAACTTATATAAATCGATATGCTTTCATGTCTCGGTAAGTATATTATTTGATAATAAACATGTTGATCTGTAAATTTTGTTTAGGTTTCGGTGGAATATTTGTAATAATATAAAATTTAAACATGAATTAATTTTTTTTACAAATTAGAAAATCCAGTGACCAATCAAGTTCATTACTTAACATAACCACCATGCTAAATTATTGAATAAAGCTATTAGACTCGATTCCGGTTTGGCAAAATTTCTTTTACCTAAATGCTTTCGTGTGGTTTAACTCTGCATCGGGTCAAGGCCGGATTTAACTTTTTGCCGCCCTAATATGTCAATATTTTTTGGATATCAGAAAGAAAAATTTAGCATTTAAAGAACGTAAACTTCACTAGTAATTCTTTAAAAAAAAAAATAATAAACTAATTTAACAAAAGTAAATCATACAGAAAATGGAATAAAAATTCTTTAAAACAAACAAATTTCATAATATAAAAACAAAATAAGGGGTAGTTTACTGAGACGTAACTGAGTTATTGTTTGCCTATCATACAAGATGGATCGGTTCTATAAGTCGTGCGAAAAAAGTAGCGGATTATTTTTGGGTACCTTACCCAAGCTAATAATAATGAACCATGACCTAGGGGGCGGCCCCATATTTTAAAAATACAAAAGGATGTGCAGGGTGCGGAATTTTCTGGTTTTAATAAACAAAAAATGTACGACTCGGGGAGTTATCTCAACTAGAAAAATTCAGTGGTGGTATTAACAGTAAAAATAGTGACCTGCAAAAAAAGGTAAGCCCACCAAAAATAAATTTCAATGGCTAAAAAGGTAAACAACAAAAAAAAACAGACATTCTTTTGTACAATGAAAAAAATATAGACTCTACCAAGTGTATATTTAAACCGTTAGATCCAAATTATACAGGTTATCTAAATGCAATTAAAATACAATATGGCAATTTATTCCTGTTACCTTGAAATAAATGAAAAGATCAAAGAAATATAATCAGTAGGTATTTTTTCATTCTTTGTAATAAATTAATAGTTGTTGAGAATAGTCCTCTAAGGATTTAGTCTTCTAAGAATTTTAAACGTGTTTATTATTTTTTACTTTTGGTGATCCTATTTTTCAAATGTGTAAAAAAATATTCTCATAAATACTTTTTCAGCAACAAAGAATATTGGGGTTAATTTTGGAATTTTCAATGGGCTCTCGTCAACTATGTTTTATACTTAAATTTATATGATTATTATTTATATTATTATAACTTAAATTTTGTGAGTTCCAAAAACAATTTATCTAAAAAAAATATTTTGTTTTTCAGCAAAACATAAAAAAACTATGTATTACAGATTTTAGAATTCAAAAACTGTAAAAAACTTAGATCTTTTTCTGAAGTCTTATATAAGAATAAAAAATTAAACAAACTCACATTATCAAAAAAAAAAAAAAAAATCAGACAAATGACAAATTTTTAGCTAGTTTAAAAGAATTATCTAAATTATGGTTTAAATTTAATTGGTATACTTACCAACTGGGGTTTTACAGATTGTTGCACATGAATTTTAACATAATCAGCAGTTTTTTGAATACCATCAGCCCATACTTTCAGCATAGTGTGACCTTCTTTTTTGGTTTTGATCCATATAGTGCCATTTTCAGGAAAGGTTGTTGTTTTTATTAAATCACACCTGTAGTAGACAAAAATTTTAAATGACATGAAATCTTAGTAAGCGATGACAAGCAACATAAAGAAAAATTTTATTTTTAATTTTTGTTTATTTTTAACAATGGCTTTAGTAATTTAATAAAGGTTTGAAAGCATATTGCACTTAAATACCCATGTGGATTTTGTATTAGAAATCTTTTTCCTAATTCATTGTTTTTCATTTGAGGCAAGTATTTAGGTTCATTTTTTATTAATTATTCTATTAAATTTGTATTTCATATTTCCCGACAAGTTATTGCTGATGACACAACAAAAATGTAAGTGCGTAACTTGTAGCTTTTTTAATTAATTTTTGACGTTTTTAAAGGAGAATCACTTTTAAATATGCCGTTTTAATTTCCATTACTTTTTTTAAGATATTCAATCAAGATTTTATCGAACATACTATTGATAATCTTTTCTGTAAAGACTAAACTCAAATCTTTAAAATTTTTACTAGTAACGACGTCTCGGTTTAAGAAACTTTTAACCTAATGCTTATTGGTGAATAAATGGTAATAGGGGAGAAATTGAGGCAAAAATATCTGCATGTAATAATTAGTTTAACATCCTGGCTTAAAATACGTATCATTTAGAAAAAAATATTGTACCATTATTATTTAGTCAAGAAAAAGCAAAATACCCAGTATTAACGGGACATTTTCACTTATTAAACACCGTAGCTTTATTAAAATTTCCTAATACTAATGATTTTTGGTTTTAAAATTGGGTTTTAATTTAACATGTGCAAAAATCTTTTTTTAAAACTTGTCTGACAAGTAACTTTAATAATGACCGTTTAGATTGTTTCTGTTGAAATGGGATTTTATAGTAATACATTTTAAAACCATTCTAGACGAAAATATTTTTAATTTTTAATTCTGATTTTAAATATTTGGCTTTAAGGCGAAAAATAGGTGTAGAAGCTTGAAAAAATATTTTTTTTTGTTTCATAAATCAATTCTAGAACTATTCAAAAATATTTTCTAAAAATATCAAAAGAAAATTCCATGCCGTTTAGAAGTTATAAGCGTTTGAGTGAGTCTCCCTCAGCGAACGGCTCGAGCGCGTGGCATCGAGCACGGAAAGGCCAAGCAATTATAACAGTCAGCACGGTAGCAGATGTTCTTTTTTTTTCTTTTAATAATAGAGACCTTGGATATAAATTTCAAGAAGTATTAGTGACCCTGTGATGAAGTTTTAAAATCTGTTTCAAACCAACTTTCATCGCATGCGTTTATAGTCTGTCAAATTTGTCTGTAACAGCGAAAAGAATTCGAACTATTTCGAACGAAAGTATGTGTGTGTCCCAAGTTTAACTACAAGAAAGCAATAGTACTGGTTAAGTAGTAATTTTAATTTTAAAATCGAATTTTTACAATAACAAAATAAAATATTGGAAAAAGCTGAAAATTTAATGTGGTTTTTATATAGATTAATTTTTATTTAATAACTATTTTGTTTTACTAGTAAATATTATAATAGGTAATTATTTTTCAAAGATCTTATCGACTTTAGCTAAACTGGAACATCAAACAACTTGCGTCCTAGACTAACCTAATTGGTGGAGTTTGTCACATCTTTTGTTACTTGTAGGGTAAATTGAGGCGTAATTGGAAGTGTTTGCCATATTTTTGCTTCCTTTATAGGAATATCGAATATTGTAATATTCAGTGTCGGAGGACGGAGGTTTTATCTTTACTTTTAAGTGTTTTGTTAAATTTGTAAGTTTGGTGTTGTGTGATCTTAAATAAGTTTTTGTTTTTCTACCTTGTACATAGATTTTGTGGAAATTGTAATATTTTTGCTCTATTATCTTTTATAGTAAGTCTTAGTTATACAGGGTGTCCCAAAAAATATACTAAAAGATATACTGGGTGTCTGCTAATTAATGGTACGTGGAAAAATGACTCCCTACTTGGAATTTAATCATATTTGTCTATACCAAAAGTTGATATTAACTGAGATACAGGGTGTTAAAATTGAAACTTGGTTTTTGTTTTTCTTTTTTTTTACCAAATTTTGCAATTACAGGGTTTTTTGAGAACGAAGATTTTTTTTTGTGTAATTATTTAGTGCACCCTTTCCATGTAATTATTAATGATTTGCAAATATATATTTTTTAAGATAAGCTATAAGAAAACAAATGAACGTAATAGAGATGCATTTGCTATGAAACCGCCATGTTGTTTTTTTGTTGATAATGGTAAGATAGCTTGGTCAGATAATGTTTAATTTTTTAGTTTATCGTAAGTTAACTAATAAAACCGACAAACATAGTTATGTTGTGTGTATACGCGCAGGAATTTTTTTATGGAGGAGCCCACAGTCGATATTTGGAACTCTATCCGAATCAAGCACAGCCTGGTTTAAAGATCTTTAAAAACAATTACGGCCGATTTAGAAAAACAGGTACTTTTGTACAGGGCGCCTGAAGACTATAGTTCCCGAACAAGAAGAGGAAATTCTGGTCCGCGTAGCTGAAAATCCGAAAATAAACACGCGTTGCTGCGGCAACTGAAGCAGACAAGTTATCTGTTTGCAACACTTTTTACGAAGGGGGTCTTTATCCGTTTTCATACCTTGTTCTTATGTAAAAAAATATGAAAAAAGTATTGTTTTCATTAAGCTGTTAGAAAGTGGGCAATTCCGGATGATTAGGCAACCCGCTTGTCACTAAATAAAGACTGACCAATACGCTTTTATTTCAGATCTTGACACTGTTAGGCACAGAATAAAGCATATAGCTTTATTCTGTGCGTAAGCGTATGCCTTAGTAAGTATTTTTTTTATAAAGTTCTTTGATATTTATCTTAACTAAATAAATGAAAATTGCTTAATATTTTGACGCATCGCAATGATACTACTACAGGGAACGTAAAATGACGTTTTCAAAACTGATTTTCTCATTGTAAAATATTAACAAAAATTAAAAAGACCGTCTATCGTAGAGTTAGGCTGCTAAAAAAATCAATTAGTTTATAAAGTTTTTCTGCTTTTTTGACTTTCCCAGAAATATTTTGTGAAATTGTTACTGATGGGCCCTTAAATGCCTTAATTTTTGATGACGACCATACATTTAAAATAAAACATAGATGACATTATTTCATTTAAACAAATTATAAAATATTCCTGAACTTTTAGAAAATGAGCACGCCGCTGTGTTTTTTATGAATGGAGTAAGACATGTTTGATTGATGAAACTACTTTTTTCAAATTTGCGTAACCTCCAGCTCCCACAGTTTTTTATCGATCGTTATGAAACTCAGCAAATAATTTCTTTATGTAAATACGCTCTATGTATACCTCAATCTTACAAAGATTATTTATTTTTAATATTTTTTTATTGCAAAATAGGGTAAAAAATCATACTAAATTTTAGTCTCAACATAACATTAAAAGTAATCTTAATCAAGAGCCTCAATTAAATATATATTTTTTTATCCTGTTAATCATGGTCAGGATAGTTATGAGATTATTGTATTGTCATCGGCCCTTGACCCCTGTGCAATTTTTCCAGTTAATCAGACTTCTTAAAATGGGTGAAAATTAAGTTGAACGGTTTCGTTTTATAGGTAGATACATACAGGTGAAGCTGATACATTATATTATATAAGCGTGTTATAAAAACTGTTTACTGGCGAGGCGAGCTTTACATCACCAACTACACAATAAACAAATGCTATAAAAGTTGTACATCATTTGCATCATGCTGAGATTTTAGACAGATCTTAAGACATTAGAGTACAATTTTATTTTTTAACAAGTGTTTTATTTGTAATGACGTTTACTGCATAAAATAACCCAATTTTGACTTATTATTTTATATATTGAAATTGGCAATCTTTTTTTTCTGCTAAAATAGTTTACCCAATGAAAAATTTTCATTAGTTAAAAAAGATTCCTAATACATTCAGTCATCGAATAAAAATATTTCTCAAAATGTTGATACTATAAAAAGTTAGAAAAAATGTATACTGATGAACTTACTTTTTTAAATTTTCACTTGTTATAGTGGGACTAAATATCAAAAAAACACTTAAACCATTAGGTACACTTTTAAAACTTAAGAAAAAAACTAATGTTTCTTAAAATTTTGGCCGATCTTTATGGCTAAGCAAAGCAATTTCTAAAACTAAGTTGGTTAAAACTGACCTATTTTGACGTCACAAATTTGTCATAAATTTTGTGCAGTGAATACCCTGTATATATGTTGACACAGCAAACAAATTTAAAATAAAAATGTGAAAACAACTTTTTCTACTCCATTGATTGAATAACTGAAAAGTAAAACTGGACATATTTATTTTTTTATCATTTACTTTCAAAATTATCATTTAAAAATCTTACTTAAAATAAATTTTCTTATTACAGCTTTTTGATATATTATACTAGTGGTAACAATCACAAGTGGATTTTGATAGGTAAGGTTATTGTGGTAAATATAAAACTTCCAAATGACAATATACATATATAAAGAATGGATATTTAAAAATCCTAATCATGCAGTAAATGTAAAACACTATTTTTTAAAAAATAAATAAGAATTTCTAAAAAAACTTATAATGGTATTAATAACACCATAGTAAGTATGCATCATTACCTGCTTGTTCTAATTTTCAGTTCAGAGGGGCCAGCATGGAATCGATTACCAACATTGTCATAATATGAAGCTTTTAATAGAAAATCGGTTCCTAATGGTACATAGCGAACAGGATTGTTAAAACTAATACGCCAATTGGCCCTTATCTCAACGCTCATATACTGAATTGGTTTAACCTAAAACAAACATATTTGGATTTATCTTACAACTCTCGCCTGATCTTTTATGAAAACAAGGAATATCGACTGATTTTTTTTTCAATAATCATAATTTTTTAATAGACTATTTTGCATTTGATATTTTTTGTCGCTCCTTGATAGTTTTTGGGTTTACCTAAAGCTATTGCACTAAAAAAAATTGGAAAATGTATGGAGAATAAAAATATAAGAAACCACATTAAAAGAAATCTAGCAAATTTTTAAATATTAAAAAAAACGTAATCACTCTTTTGACAAGATTTAGCCCAATCAAATAGTACATTGTAGTAAGCATGAAATAGGCTATTTAGTTTTATTGTTTTAACTGGTCTATTAGGGTGCCAATAACAGTAATCTAAGGTTTCCCACCAAAATTTTTGATGGGAGAACTTTTGACAGCCCAAAAACCACAATTTTTTTTTAACTTTTTTCAGTTTTTTCGATATATCTCGGAAACTAATAGTCCTATCGATTTTTTTCCATACTTTTTTAAAGATCATTAAATTTCCTACAATTTTTACTAACTAAAGTCTCGTTTAACTCTAACAGCAAGCAAGCTACAGCCCGTCAAAAATTGTCTATTTTTGCCAACATTGCAAAAAATCGCCATATCTTCCTATTAACTCTTTTATATTTCTGTATAACTCGTCCAAAGTATTATAAGAAACATAAAATTGATTAGAGTTATAAATGGTTGACTTAAAAAAGCCAATGAAGTTTGTTTTTATAAAAGAAGATGAAGACATAGTTCGAAATGGGGAACATATTATCAACACATCAATAAACGCATTAAAACTTTATGAGCTTATCTGTGAAGGTAATTCTGTAAAAATCTCATAGAAAATGCTATTTACCATATTTGATGGAAGTGTTTTAAATCTAGTGTTTCAAATATATTGGTTTGTTAAGTTTACATTGTTGAATACATTTTTTTGAGTGCCTGCTGCACATATCATATTGATTAGAAATTAAAAGTTGGCAAGTCAAAGGCGAAGAAAATAAAAAAATATTTGAAAACAACAAAAAAAGAATTCAAAGTGAATTTTAATCTAGAATGGGTCTAATAATTGATAAACCTAAGCCTGGGTAGGGCCCCACAAATGATGAAAATACTGCTAGGCGTTTTTTCCATAACCCACAATAAGTGCAGAAATCACAGGAGTAAATTGTGACTTAATTAAAAATGTTTGTTTAATTTTAAAAAGCATAGCATCTGTCTATAAAATTAATACAAATGAATTTAAATTTACATTAGACCAGACAAGAACATTATATTTATCATTGTATTATTGGTACTATATGCCCAGTACAGTTCATAAGGTGTTCACGGGGGTGATATAATCGAATTTTTTGACTTACCAGTTGGTCAGCTTTCGGAGGGGCTTTGGAAGCAAGACATAAGGAATGTCGAAAAATTCGATTAAATAATGCCCGTAAGTGCCCTAGAATATCTGCGAATACTGATATAATTAGAACGCTTTTGTTAACATCCGATCTCCCTTTAGCTAGCCTCAGAAAATTTAAATCTATGGAAAACTCTACCAAATTTGATTTTCAGTTAGAAAAGTACGTTTGTATTAAAAATCCTGTGGATTCCCCTATTTCTTTAGATTTTTTGTAACTTAAATTTAATTGAAAAATCAAGTGGTTCTGATTTAGAATAATTAGCCTAAAATTTTTATTTATGATTCATTTTTGATTATTTATTTTGTTTTGCAAGCTATTGCTTATTCTAAGAATGGGTTTTTATGTTAAGTAGTTCTATATTAAAAGTTATTTACTTATATTAATATGTTTTATTTTTCAATTTTAAAGAATTAAATAAGCTCTGTTGTATTTCGGCCACACTGTATACATGAAATTATCATGCCAAAAACCTCAACACTGTATACCCCAGTCGTGGCATCCAAACTTTAAAAACCCCTTAGAAAGTATATGCGACGGGCTGTAGAGAACAATTTATTTTTGTTTTAAGTTGCATTTGGTGTAATCAGAGTTATGATTTTTGTCCCGTCATACCATAAGATCGTAACACTGTGCGTCACCCCTCCCTCCTAACTACTCCCCTCCCTCCTTCACTCTGCCGCTTTAAAAACCAAAGCTAGGGCTTTTTTAAGTCAACCATTTTCAACCATACTCAATTTTATGATACTTTTAATACTTTGGACGACTTATAAAGAAATATGAAGGAGTTAAAAGGAGGATTTGGAGATTTTTTGAAATGTTGGCAAAAATAGACAATTTTTGACGGGCTGTAGCTCGCTTGCTATTAGAGTTAGACGAACGAGACTTTAGTTAATAAAGATTGTAGGAAATTTAATGCACTTTAAAAAAATATAGGATAAAAAAATCGATAGGACTATTAGTTTCCAAGATATATCGAAAAACTGAAAAAAGTCCAAAAAATTCGTCGTTTTTGGGCTGTCAAAAGTTCTCCCATCAAAAATTGTGTGGGAAACCACAGATTACTGTTATTAGCACCCTAATAGACCAATTAAAACAATAAAATTAAATAGCTTATTTCATACTTACTTGGGCCCTATTTTAAATGACAGTTTGATTGGGCTACTGAGTTAGACTTTCGATATATTAATATTTTTTTTTAATTGGTATAAGATTTTAAACTATTCAATTTTATTGACACAATGACATTTATTGGGATGTCATTTGCTCATCGACTATTATAATTTTAATGTTTTTACCTGAACTACAATATTTAATTTCTGCTTAAGGCCGTTTGCATCTGTTGAAGTAATTATTAATAGCATGTCCTAGTATACCATATGCCTTCAGTAGGCCTGTGGATGTGAGAGTTACCATTTGATCTGCCGAGCTATATATTGATTTATCTGCTAATAACTCAGTTGATGGAACTTGATCACCAGGTAAACTAAAATAAAATTAATTAGTGATGTGAATAGCGAATTTTTTAAGATGCACGTAAGTTGCAACTTCAAATTACTCGGCATTCTGGGGAAAACCTCATGGAATAGTTCAAATATTGTACACAAATAAAGGACTTCCATTTCCAACTATACTTACATATTTGAAAGTATTTTTTTGAAAAAAAACTTTGTTGTTAGTAATCTTAATATTCTAAAATGAAAAACACTTACGCGTATTCTATGTGGGTCACAGAATCCATATTGGTTTCAAGCTGGACCTGAGAAAATGGAGCCATTAAAAGAGTACCGCCGTGAACATGATGGGGATGTGTAAGAGTAAACTCAGGAATAATTTCAATATCAACAAATGCTGAGTACATAACCGTATGTACATTAGGTTTGTTTGCAACAATGCCAGGGGCTGTTACATTCACAAATACTCGTGTGTTACCCGCTTGAAGACCTGTTAATTTCAGTACGATTCTGTCAGGACGACCAATATTAATGCCTAAAAAATTAATTACAATATTAGACCTGTTTTTAAATATATTAATTTAAACGATAGTAAGCATAAAAATCACTCTCTAAGTAATTATATTTGGATTTTATTATTATTTTTTTTTAACTACATTCCTCTATAGATTTTTCTTTCAATAAA